>JAWZYT010003231.1:47500-58522 GCA_034508575.1 Petrolisthes manimaculis | reverse complement strand
CGTGCAAACCACTTCCAAACATGTAGTTGTGTGGACGAAAAAATAAAAAATAAAACTGGAAAAAAAAATCTAATAAGAATTACAGAAATTGTGATGCTGTGTTAATTTACGACAACCTAATTAGATACATTTTCGCAAGGCATGTAAATACAAAACAAAAATGAAAAATACAATTCCTGGTTTTTCTTCTCCACGCATTAGGTGAAACATTTTGCCGTGGACAAGTGGTGGTGATGGTGGTGGTGGTGATGTGATAGTGTGTAGTGGTGATAGTGAGTGTGGTGGTGGTAATGGTGATAGTGATTGTGGTGGTGATGGTGATAGTGATTGTGGTGGTGGTGTTGGTGGTGGTGGTACTGGTGGTGGTAGTGGTGTTAGTAAAGTAGGTAATGGTGGTAGTGGTGGTAGTGGTGGTGGTAGTGGTGGTGGTAGTGGTGGTGGTGGTGGTAATTACAAGAATACACCATTTTCCAGTTTGCTCCTCACTACAACAAAAGAAGAACTGACTGATTAAAGAAGCGACGTGTATGTTTTCGCGGAGGGCAGAAGGGGAGAGAGAGAGAGAGAGAGGGGGGGGGGAGGGGGGAAGGGTGGTAGGAGTAAGGAAGGGAGAGTGTAGAAGACAGACACACATAAGTACACACACACACACACACACACATGAAGGGAGAGAATGGGGCAGACAGCTGACTGAACTAACTAAGAGATAGACATACAGACATAATATTTATACAGTAGACAAACAGACAGAGGGAAAACAAGATATATATATATATATATGGTTCGAACTTAATTATGACGTAATAACCTGTAATAGAATAGAATAATAAACATATTGATTTTACGAGTAGCCTTGTAGCAAAGGATGGCAAAAGGCACAGATGGAAAGATAGACAGACAGACAGACAGACAGACAGACAGACAGAAAAATATAGATAAACACACCCGCTGGAAAAAAAAAACATACACACACACACACACACACACACACACTGAGACAGACAAACAGGCGTAAGTATCGATCACTAGGCCCAGGCGGCATAATCAGCCCCCCAAGGTATGATCTTTATTTAAACAAATGTAAATTTTCTCTAGCGCCCCCCACACCACACCACACCCTCAACCCCACACACTCAAAAAAAAAAAAAAAAAAAAAAAAAAAAAAAACTGAGAATTTTTCCATTCTTTCCTAATTAATGCGGGGGACGGAGAATTGTTTTGTTTCTCTCCCGCTTGATGAAAACTCGTTGCGCGGTGTGGGGGAAAAAGCGGAAATTAATGTTTACAGAGGAATTTTTCTTGAAGCGACTTTCCCCGCGTGTTTCAACTTATCTTGCAGTTGTTTTAGACGGTTTTTTAAATATTTGTTTCACCCAGCCTACATCTTCCTTTCCATTCTCTCTCTCTCTCTCTCTCTCTCTCTCTCTCTCTCTCTCTCTCTCTCTATCTCTCTTTCTCTCTCTCTCTCTCTCTCTCTCTCTCTCTCTCTCTCTCTCTCTCTCTCTCTCTCTCTCTCTATCTATCTATCTATCTATCTATCTATCTATCTATCTATCTATCTATCTATCTATCTATCTATCTATCTATCTATCTATCTATCTATCTATCTATCTATCTATCTATCTATCTATCTATCTATCTATCTATCTCTCTATCTATTTCTCTCTCTATCTATTTCTCTCTCTCTCTCTCTCTCTCTCTCTCTCTCTCTCTCTCTCTCTCTCTCTCTCTCTCTCTCTCTCTCTCTCTCTCTCTCTCTCTCTCTCTCTCTCTCTCTCTCTCTCTCTCTCTCTCTCTCTCATAGCACTGTCTTCTTGTCTGTGTGTTTAGTCTTGTTTACAACCCCGTCCTCAAACTTCCCTCTCTCGTTCTTTTTCATTCTTTTCTACGGAATTGACATTTTTCCCTCACGTATTTTTCGATGGGAGGGATTGAGGTTTGTTTTCATATGTATCAACCCTTTCATTATAGTTTTTTTTTTTTTAATTTTCTTCAGTGATGTGGGTTAGGGTTCGCATTCAGGACCGTGTGTGTTTTGATGTGTGTGTGTGTGTTTTGATGTGTGTGTGTGTGTTTTGGTGTGTGTGTGTGTTTTGGTGTGTGTGAGAGTTGGCGTGTGTTCGTGGGGAGGGGGGTCGGTGTGTGTGTGTGATTGTTGGCGTGTGTGTGAGTGGGCGTGTGTATGTGTTTTGATATGTGTGTGTGTGTGTGTTTTGATATGTGTGTTGTGTGGTATGGGTCGGCAGCAGTGTGGATGGGTGTAGTTTTTATTAAGCATTCATTTGTACCATCTCGTTTTTCCACCACTTTCTTTTTATACTGATAATGTATTCCTGCGTATTATTCCTCTCACCATTTTGCTCTCCTCTCTTTTTTTTTTACACACTACTTATAAACAAAATATGGCCCCCGCTTTTTCATCCGGGATTAGATTAGCGTCACACTTGCTCCTCTCTCTCTCACCACAATGTTGCTGGATGTTTTTTGCTTATTATTATTATTATTGTCATTATTATTATTTTATTGTTTTGTTATTAATGTTATTTTTATTGTTATTATTGTTGTTATTGCTATTTTTATTATTATTATTATTATTATTATTATTATTATTATTGTTGTTATCATTATTGTTGTTATCATTATTATTTATTATTATTTATTATTTTCTTTTTCACCTCCCTCTTCTTTCATCTATCTTCCTCTGCCTCCTTCATTCTCTTCCCTCTCTCTCTCTCCTACCCCTCCTTCCTACCCCTCCTTCTTACCCCTCCTTCTCTCCACACATAATATTAATTAAATCGTATATTTCTGCCTCCAAGTTCCCCTGATGACGGGCCTCTGGGGGGAAAAAGATTACGACGTGTTTAGGAACCTCTTATGCAGGAAGGATGTACAGTCGCGGTCACATGAAACAAGACACACCTGAAAAACGTGGTGGGGCCCCTCTCTCCTCCCCACCACTTCTCTCTCCTACCCACCACTTCTCCCTCTCCTCCATCAACCATCCTCCATCCTACATTCATTCCTTCTTCTCGTGTTTACCTATTCCTGTGCATTATTCACTAAGGCTATTCCAAATAATCCAGGTGTTCTCCCTTATCAGAAATAAATGGTCAATCATATCAAGAATGGGACTTCGTACATAATTTGTCGTTGATAAAGGTTTACGGGCGTGTGAGACGAACCTATGCCCACGAACACGTACACGAGAACACACACACACACACAAATATTCAGCTACCATACACACACACACACACACAGCTTCCACACACACACAGCTTCCACACACACACAGCTTCCACACACAACACCACGTCTCATAAAAAAATTAACACACACACTCACACACATTCATACACATACAGTCACCAGCTCAATTAAGACCTACATAATTATAATCATTTTCTATAATTGATGGGAACAGACGCATTAAAAAAATAACATTGCCAGGAAAACAGATTCAGTTTGAGATAGGCAATTATTACGTGGCAAAATAACTGAGGTAAATGAGACACAGACTTTTTCTTTCAGGCAGCGAGACAGGGCTTATGGATTTTTTTTTTAATTTTTTTAGAGGCATCTGATTTCTGTCCATTATGGCACTTAACTGTCTTTAGCATAGGGTGTGTTTTATGGCACAGTTTGAAGAGATTAGCATTGTCTTTTGTGTCACTAATGAAGCGTATAATATACAGTATATTATAAAGGATATTTGAAAGGTCTTTTAGTGAGTGATAGTTTAACCATCAGACAGACAAGATCACACAAACACACACATGGAAATAAAAATATACAAACTGAAACCAAAATACACTAACAAACACAACTTAACACAGAAGCACAAACGACAGACAGACACACAAGAGACAGACAGAGAGACAGACAGACTGACAGCCCTTTGGCAACCCGCTGACAGACTCTCCCCAATAATGAATGAAAGACCAGCCTGGCAGTGAATAATTCCTTGATGTATAATGGATGGAAGTAGTGGCTGGGTAAATAATCAAAGGCGCCTCTCGATCCCGTCTTGGCTGTGGAGAGAGAGAGAGAGAGAGAGAGAGAGAGAGAGAGAGAGAGAGAGAGAGAGAGAGAGAGAGAGAGAGAGAGAGATTTAAAAGAAAAGAATGTAGAGACAAGAGAAAATAAAGAAAAATCATTAGGAAATGAGTGAGTAAAAGGTTAGGAAAAAATTGGTTAATGACAAATGAAATAAAATGTTCAGTTGTTGGGAAAGGAATATATATATATATATATAATATTGAGGAATAGTTATTAAAGAGGAGTAGAGAGAAGAGCAAGGACGAAAAAAACGAGATGATGATGATAGAGGAGGAGAGAAAATGAGGTGAATATGATAAGGATGATGAGAGGGAAGACAAAGGCTTCATCAAAAATGTTGTTCAATATTACAAGGTGGTGGCCGACCTGGCTTTTACACCCGTTCATAATGTGTGGAGATGATGATAAATTTACATGTTAGTTAGGTGGTGTTCCCTTGGACTAGATGGGGTTAGGTTTGGTTTCGTTGGGTTGGATGGGACGAGGTGGGATGGGGTTAGGTTTGATTTCGTTGGGTTGGATGAGAACAATTGGGATTTGGTTAGGTTTGGTTAGGTTAATTTAGGCGAATTTGCACATCCAAGCTTACTAATCCTTGAACTTTCATATCCAACTTGGAAACTGCTAACTGTGTGAGGTATTGTTAGATCATATTCCCTCCTCCTACCCCCAAACTTCTCTCTCCACCCCTACACTCCCTCGCCATCAAACCTTCCGTCCACTCCCCCCACCTTCCCATTCTCTTTCGTCCCTTCCTCCCCATTCTCCCTCCACCCACCTCACTCTCCACCCCCCCTACCATCAAACCTTCCATCCACTCCCCACCCCACCCCCCCACTGTGTCACTCGGTGTAAATTGAGCCCCCTGGTGATAATTTCTGCAGGTACATCATAATTTGCGATAATCCGCGAGTTGGTACGAGCGACTCCTCATACTGCCTCATCCATTATAACACACTCACACACACACACACACAGAGGAATGGACCTCTGATATATGTATGTGTGTGTATGTGTGTGCGTGTGTGTGTGCGTGTGTGTGTGCGTGTGTGTGTTTGTGTGTGTTGTGTTCGCGTGTGTGTGTTGTGTGTGTTTTATGTGTGTTTTATGTGTTTTATGTGTTTCATGTGTTTCGTATGTGTGTGTGTGTGTTTTATGTGTTTCGTGTGTGTGTTTCATATATATGAATACAGTTACTAAAAAAGTGTGCTAGATGGACAAGTGATTATGTATAATAGATGAGAATTATTATTGTTTTAGAGAGATAGAGGAATACAGACATATTAATTAACAAACGTATTTTTTAAACGTCTGGTAGATTGATTGAAAAAAAAAAAAAAGACAAATATTTTTTTTTTTTTTTTTTTTTTTTTTATATAGGTAATTAAGAAGAGAAATTGATGGAGGGGAAAGAAATAAGACCACGGTAGGGACAAGATAACCAGAGACAGTCAATTGATAAATGGACAGAAACTGGAAAGGACAATAATAATAATCTGTCTATCCGTCTGTCAATAAGGATATAGACAGTCAAGTATAAACTGTAGATTTGATAGACAGACATAGAGAAAGACGCACCAATTTGATAGACAGACAGACAGACATAGATAAAGACACACCAATTTCATAGACAGATAGACAGACATAGAG
The DNA here is from genome assembly GCA_034508575.1 of Petrolisthes manimaculis. Lineage (NCBI taxonomy): Eukaryota > Metazoa > Arthropoda > Malacostraca > Decapoda > Porcellanidae > Petrolisthes > Petrolisthes manimaculis. The sequence continues at coordinate 52,810 of JAWZYT010003231.1, read as the reverse complement.
AAAGACACACCAATTTGATAGACAGACAGAGAGACAGACATAGAGAAAGACTTACCAACAAACATTATACGTGTTCTCTCACTTCCTGCACATCTTCTCCTCTTCCCCACCTCCCTCCCTCAGCCTCATCAAAAGCTCTTCTCTCCGCTCTCATTTCTTCAACCCGCTGGAATTTGAAAACAATTATGGCCACGCCGCCGAATAATTCATAGTATTTGTATGAGGCTGAAGAGCAGGGATGGGGGGTGGGATGAGATGGGAAGTTGGGTGGGATGGGAAGGAGGGTGGGGGTGGGATGGGAAGTGGGATGGGTGGGTGGGATGGGATGAGATGGGAAGGGGTGGAGGATGGGAAAAGGGGTGGAATGGGTGAGGGGTGGGATAGGAAGATAGGAAGGAGGGTGGGATGGGTGAGGGATGGAAGGAGGGTGGGGGTGGGGTGGGGATGAGGGAGAAAAAGTGGGGAAGTCTGTGGATGCCGCTGTATGCCCACTAATATCTTCTTCACTGTCGCTCAATTACCTCCAACTGAGTGTGGTGGGGGTGGGGGTGGGGGTGGGGGGGGGTGGAGAGGGAGCTAGTAGGGTGTGTGTGTGTGGAAGGGGACGACGGGCTTGAGAAATGAGAAACAAACACAGAAGAGGACTGGTTGGTCTGGACATTACATACATACATAGGTTTGTTTGCTGTCTGGTTAGTTTAGTCTGATCTGGTTGGTTGGTCAGTCAAGTCAGTTATAGTTCTGTTGTGTACTCCCGAGCCGTCCACCCTTCCTTTCTTCCTCTTATTATTCATCTTATGGGAGTCGTCTGTGGTGGGGGTGGGGGTGGGGAATCCTAGGGGGTCGACTGATTCTTCCAAAATTTACCACAAGACAGTTTTCTTACTCACTCATTCAAAAGGTATAATTGCCAGCACTTATACAAGATACAGGAGATGACATCGTTGACTGTACCAGTTATAAGTGCTGGCAACTGTACAGTCACGATCATTAATATGTATTTTGGTGTACTTCGAATACCTAGAGACAGTAAATAAATGCACAACAAGATCTCCATTGGAATATTATTGGTGAATTGGTGGACTGTTCAGAACTTCAACCAAAGCTGTATATTTATTAGTGCTCGAGACTGTACTTGTATGTATTCCAGCTTAATTTAGGGAAACCTGTGGCCCTCAAATTCACCCACAACAGATAATTTCCTGTACCACGTCTTTAATTCCCCTGACGTTCCGATATGGATTTCTTTCATTCTAATATACTACACTCACATTATTAACGCAAATATAATCGTCCTTCCTAATGAGAACAAGTGTATATTATAAGTGTATATTATCATCTATCCCTTCGGTATTTACACATGCTAACATTAGGGTTCTTATCAATTATAATGAGAAGCAGTTCAACTTTTTGTTTTATCCATAATACTTTTTCTGAACATTAATGCAGTCTATTGCTATCATAATGGTTTTCCAAAATGCTTATCTTTTCATTCATCCGTTGAAATAAATGCTATTTTATCTTAAGTATATATGAAATTAATGTAATTATGCAAGTACTAGTTTTTATATCCTGAGTCTTAATAATACCAGCCAATTGAAAACAAAAAGAATAATTATATATAGTTTTCACGTAAGTAAAGATTTTCCTCAGAAGTACAATAGTAGAAGCAAAAGATACATTTTCACATGGGATAATAAGTATGATGCATTTTTTTTTAATCAGTTTGGTCGTGTAAGTCAAGATTTTCCTCAGAAGTACAGTAGTAGAAGCAAAAGATACATTTATACACGAGGGATAATAAGTATGATGTGATCTTGAGTCGATATAGTCGTAGCTGTTGTCTCTCCCTGTTGATTTTCTTATACCTTTTTTTTTAGTCTTGTGGGGTGAGAGCTGCCCTGGTGTCGTTAGAGGAAGTTATTTCTTATTTATACGTTTTATTTTTTAGTTCCTTTTGGGGGGATCTTGAAGTCCAGGTGTTGTGGTCTGTTTGTCTCTGTCTGTCTGTTTGTCTCTGTCTGTCTGTCTGTCTCTGTCTGTCTGTCTGTCTCTGTCTGTCTGTCTGTCTCTGTCTGTCTGTCTGTCTCTGTCTGTCTGTCTCTGTCTGTCTGTCTCTGTCTGTCTGTCTGTCTGTCTGTCTGGTTTATCATTAGCTCTTCCCTCTTCCCTTCATTTATTAATTTATGTATTTATTCCTTTAATGTTATCGCCACACTTCGTTCAGATACGGTATTTCTTTCATTCTTCATTCACTTATTTATGTCCATCATTCCACTTCTCGTAATTAATTTCGTCTCTTCCTTTCGACCTCATTCACTTATTCCTTTATTTACACACACACACACACACACACACACACACACACACACATACACACACACACACACACATTCGTTCTACTTCCTTTCATTCATTCCCTAATTTCATCCCTTACTTTCGTTCACACAAACCCATTTTTTATTTCATTCATTCGCTCATGTCCTTCCTTTGATCTTTCCTCTTCACGCCTCAACCCTTTGCTTCACAACTCACTCTGCGCATGCGTGAGCCCAATCCTTAATTTTTACTATACGGCAGCGTACTACGATGTCTCTCTCACCCCACCTCATCCAGCAATGTTGTAAATTCCCATACGCTTCAGATAATATAGTAGTATTCTTTTCATAGTAGTACTGGGACTCACAATTGCTGGGTTTAATTTCACTTCACATGGGGTTCTTTTCCAGCGCTGATATAATGTTACACTAAGTCCAGAGATGTATATAACTTTTTGTAGTACTCGCCTGGTCTATGATTATTGCCCCTATGTAGCTCTGAGTTTTTTTTTTTTTTTTTTTTTTTTTGTATTATATTTTCGCGCATATTAATTCCATTTTCTCGACTGCTGGGGGCTCTTTCTCTGGTGATAGTTCAAAACCCATAATGTGTCACTCTTTGTATTACTTATTACTAGTTATTACTGTTTGTTTGATTTATATTTGCTTGTTTATAGTTGTTTGGTTGATGAATATTACTAACAAGTGTATACCTTAAACCACTTACTTATTCATACTACTTATTACTTATTCATACTGTCCCAAGATGTCAATTTTTGCATTACTCCTTTCCTTCATACTGAATGAATTTTTTTTTTCGACTACAGGGGTCCCATTCTTTGATGATGATTAAAAAACATATCAAGAAAACCTTGTTACCCAACCATAATTATGAAATCAGTTATATTTGATAAGACACTATATTTTAATCTCATTACTGATGTAGGTAATTGGATGTTACAAATGTTAACATGCACAACTTTTTACCAAATGACCTTGACTTTTATAGTTAATGATGGCAGTTTGTAAAATACGGCTTGTCACTTGGATAATTTGTAACCTGTCACCAAGTGAATTATAGTTTGTACCACATACCTTACAAGTTATTTTGCATTGACCTCTGACAATGAACTTTAAAATTATTTTTAAGTGACCTTCATAAAATGACTGCAGATACATGAAGTATAATGGATGGCTATATTATGACGAGTTTTTATCGAACTCCAGAGAAGTGTGTAATGAGTTGATAATCATAACATTTGATCTGCAGGTTGTAGGACATATTATAGTTATAGAAAATACAATGGATAATTTATTGTGGTTCAACCGGGGGGGGGGGGGTACAGCATGCTTCCTCCATTCTTATGTATATTGTGTATAAAAACAAAATACTGTATACTGAGAATAGAAAACAGCAGAGTAAATAGAAGACAGCAGAGTAAATAGGAACAAAGTATCAAGAATGGAAGAGAAAACAAGTATTAGGGACGAAAAAGTAATGCAGGGAAGGAATGACTATAGTTTCAAGAAGACAGGGTTGTATAAGGAAACGGGATATTTTTACATAGCAAGGGAAGAACAGGATTCAATCAGAGGTGAAGGGAGACCACGATTGTATAGATAGAGCCATAGATGGTTCAAGGAGGGAAAGACAGGGAAGGGAAACACAGGGAAGGGAGAGTAGGATTTTCGTGAGGGTAACTCGAGGAAGAGGAAGGATAAAGTAGAGTTGCAATTGAAGGAAGACCAATATTGCAGGGCAGGGCAATACCACAAAGAATGAGTGGAAATTCGTAAATGCTACAGTCGATAGTAGAACCAGTTTAATTCCCCAGCTGTCTATTATTATGTTGCAAATTTCAGCAATAAATATATTATACTATCTATTCATACGCAAGGGGAACTGTATACAGTACAACGATTAAGGGGGAAGTTTTGTGTTGGTAATTTTGAAGCAACTGAATCCTCCAAACTATTCCTAGCAACAACAGAACACCATTATTTTTGCTCTTTTGATCCTGTTACCTAGCATACTTTGGAGGAGTCTATAATCCAAAAAACGTTATGTTCACCAAAAAATATAAACACACACACACACACTCACACACACACACACACACACACACACACACACACACACACACACACACACACACACACACACACACACACACACATATAAGTGGCGAGGGTGTATGTACAATATGTCTGCTGTCTGTCCCTGCCAAGTACAACATAACTCCCTCAGCCTTCAAAATAGATGCTATGGGTGACGGAGGCTCGGCTAAGGGAGGCACGCGTCGCCCTTAATTATTGCTACCGTAGACATCAGTACGACACACACACCTCTCGATATATGGAAACACACACTCACGCATATACACAGACTCTCATACATGCACACAGACACTGACTCTCTCTCTCTCTCTCTCTCTCTCTCTCTCTCTCTCTCTCTCTCTCTCTCTCTCTCTCTCTCTCTCTCTCTCTCTCTCTCTCTCTCTCTCTCTCTCTCTCTCTCTCTCTCTCTCTCTCTCTCTCTCTCTCTCTCTCTCTCTCTCTCTCCTCTCTCTCTCTCTCTCTCTCTCTCTCTCTCTCTCTCTCTCTCTCTCTCTCTCTCTCTCTCTCTCTCTCTCTCTCTCTCTCTCTCTCTCTCTCTCTCTCTCTCTCTCTCTCTCTCTCTCTCTCACCTCTCTATATATGGAAAGACACACTTCAAACGTACAGTCGCCATCAGGAAATCATATACACCCACTGTGACATCAAGGACTCGTGACAACTAACTAGAACATTTGAGTAACATTACTTTCTTAACACCAAAATTTCCTAGTTAATGTTATTTGGGTAATATTTTGAATCAGTCAGCAGAATTATCCTTACAGTATGTGCAGATTTAATACCTCTTTTAAGGACCCTGTGTGTGTGTGTGTGTGTGTGTGTGTGTGTGTGTGTGTGTGTGTGTGTGTGTGTGTGTGTGTGTGTGTGTGTGTGTGTG
>JAWZYT010003231.1:0-45000 GCA_034508575.1 Petrolisthes manimaculis | reverse complement strand
GCAAAGCAAAAAATATGATTAATCTGTATTCTTGTTGGAAGGATTACGTTTTGATAAATGAAAATGATCTAGATAAACAATAAGTAAATAATAATTGTTTGTTGATATAAGTATAGTCTCCATGATGATTGATAATTGTTTGTTGATATAAGTATATCTCCATGATCATTAAGACTGGTTGTTAGTCCTTGTATTTCGCCAACAACCGCTAGAGGGCCGCGGGGTAGGTCCGGCCAGCTAAAAGTTGTACTCTGTGGTGGTTTATTTATGGTCCCACATCAGCAGCCGACACCGGGACCTGAATACTGCAAGAGCGGCTGGTTGGCTGTCATGAATCACTGACGAGGCGATGAGCAGCCGTCAGGGTTGAGGGAGGCCGCACACTTATTATTTCAACTTGTGCTGGAGGGATGGACGAGTCTCACTGAGATTCTCCTCTGGGATCGAATTCTCCTGAGGCCTTCTGTCTGGGGTTGTGCATCGTAATGTCTGTCACTCATGTAGCCGAGGCACAGAAATCTATTTAAGTAAGGTGGTGGTAGTCTGTTAGAGGCGAATTTGAGGTCTACAATATCAACTCTCTATCGTAGTGTTGTAGTAATCTCTGCGAGAAATTGGTGGTAAAAATTAAAACAACTCCCACCCCTATTACTTACAACCTCTTGTCTTAAGTTATAATATTATAGTCACGGAAATAGGAAGGGACGATTATATAACCCCTACATTATTTAGTATCGTTCTGTTCAGTTCACATCAGACACAACTGAGTATTTGAATTTTGAATCTGAAAATTATACACCGATTTCAAAGCACACCGTGTCAATTTTCTTGCAAATATAATGCATAAATATTTGTGACCTGAGGACCATTCCAACATTTTATTCCACTGCATCCCATCCTAAAATGAAATATTCTCCGCTCGGCTAACTCCTCGTTTCGACAAATCCGTATTGATGCTTGTATCAGTAATCCTATCGAGGTGAATATAACAAAATTCCAGTAATATTATATTTTTCTAATACACAAAAACTAAGAAGTACACCTGCTTTTGATTAATGGGATTTTACGATGAGATAAATAGATAGATACGCAAAGTTAACAAAAACCTCATGAAGAACAGAAGTTGTATGAGTGTTGCCACTAGTGTGTCCGAGCCATTGGTGAGAGCAGGTGTGCATAATATAGGGCCATAGTGTTGCTTATCTTACACCTTCACCTTGAAAGTGTTCTAATTATATGTTGATGTGATGCGAGTCAATTCAAGTTGATGACATTGACTATTATTAATATGGAATACATCTCCTATGTTGTTTTTATAGGCAGTATAATATAATATATCAGACAAATCTGCATGTCTCTTATGTTTTATAGAATTCTTCAAGCAGGGTATTTATTATCTTGGAACTCCGCCTTTGGAGCCAGAATATTGAGTATCTGAACGAGTTTAGGCAAAGGTTTAGGTCGAGAATATGAGTCATTATCTACACTGTCACGCCTGAATGGCAGAAACGCCTGAGGCAGGGAGGGAGATGAGCTTAGACTGCTTTTACAAGAAACCAATCGAGCCGAGTCCTCTTGATTTGATCGCATACAATGAATAACCTCTTCATCAAAATCTCCTGGTGATTTCTTGTTCCACACGACTGGCCAGGGTTCAACACAAGTCTCCACGTGTGAACAACTTTGGACAAACTTTATAGGCCTAATGATGAAGGGGTAATTTTCAGGTGGTCTTTCCACAAGGGACCCTGTAATGTAGTCAGAAAATTGGAGATACACGAGTCCTTCAAATATTGCCACGAAACACCACCTATAGGGAAGGAGGTTGTTTTATGGTCTGGTCAGGAGGAATCATTAACCTCAAGTTTCCATACACGATCACAGGGTCCTTAAACTGAATTGCTATTGATTCCTCCAAACTATACTACGTTACAAATACCAAACTCGTACTTGTATAGTGAAGTAGTGTTTGTATAGTCTGTATGGGAGACTCTGTAGTTCTCCAATTTGACTATAAGAAAACACCCACTTAAGATCAGAAACAAAAAAAATACTAACATTGATTATCTGGTTAAGAATAGTGCACTCCAATGTTAAGTCTCTTGGTGTGATCATAACCTTATGGGGCCACTTTACGTTAAGACCAAAATTAGACGTTAGGTAGCATTTATTGGCAGGTATGTTTTTGATGAAGGAATGTGAACAAGATACAGTACATAATTATAAGCATCTGCATTAAGGGGAGAGTATAGTTCTGATAATTTTTGAAGATCATTATTCCTCCAATCTATTCCAGGCAACAGGATACCATTATTTTCCTTCATCTGGGTCTGTTTCCTGGCATACTTTGAAGGAATTATTGAAGATCTATACTGCACAAAAGTATACTCTTCCCTTAAACGTGTACTATGTTGTGGGGAAGTACCAGTAGTCTACGTTGCCCCCCAAACCAGACGACAAAACTGAACCCCAACTCGTGTCTTTGTTACTGCCATAGTTTGAAGGAATCAGTAGACCTCCAATTAACTCATCCAAAACGGATTGGTTCTCTTTAATTAAGGACCCTGTGATCGTGTATGGAAATTGGAGGATTCTGATTTCCCTTTATTATGCTACGAAACGCACTCCTTCCCTATAGGTATTGTTTCACGGCATAAATTGAAGGACTTATTTACCTCAACTATTCTGACTACATTATAGGGTTCCTTAATTGATGTCATGAACTATTTATGTGATTATATACAACGGATTATGTTAAATTTGGGACAAAAGTTTCGATACACACAGGGAGGAGGCGGAGGCGACTTAGGTAAACATATAACAGCTTCCCTCTTGTTAGTGAACTGGATTAGATTCCCTTGACGAAGTTACTATTGGGTTGCAGTCACGTTTTTCTCATTTGCAAAAGAAAATTGTTTATTAATTAAGGGTTAATGAAAAGGGAACTTAGATATCTGCTGGTCACCCTTTTGTGTATAGTTTTAATTTATTTATTCCTTATTATTTTTACCACATCTAAACCATAAGAATATCCCAGTGACAATATTTCACCCAGGGAACTTGATCAAAGTACAGTAGTAGGGATTATAAGTATTTATTACAGAAGGATATGTATATTTCCTTCTGATATACATGCTTATAGTCCCTACAAATATTTGTGGATATTACTAGGGTTAAAGTTCTATCAAGATTTGTCGCAATACTTTTTTTGGCAACTGTATATACACCTGACTGTCGAACCTCAGTGATTACAAGATGGAAGTGACGAGTGTTGGAGGAAGGAGACTCAATGTTGGTCTTAAAGGGGGAAGTTTTGTTTTGGTAATTCTGGAGCAACTGAATCCTCCAAACTATTCCAAGCAACAGAGCACCATTATTTTTGCTCTTCTGGCTGCATGGTCCTGTTTCATAGCATACTTTGGAGGAATCAAGGCACTCCACTATACCCAAAAAGAATTGCCACCTTAATATTTATCACCGCATTAAGTGTTCAGTAGATGGGAGTGTTATCATGACTGTACAGGTGAGCAGACAAATAATGCAACACCAGGTTAGTTATTGGAAAGGTGAGGAGGCTCTGATCTGTTGTACTATTTATCATGGGGGAGTCTTTCTTTTTCTTCTCTTTGCCTTGCAGTGGTTCCTATATAAGAATGGGTTAATATTTATGATGATTCAGTTTCTCGAGACATTCAGCTTCTCCTGTAATGTTGTAGTTTGATTTTATCTGATTATTTAGTTTGTTTTTCCCCAATAGCAATGTAATATTTTGTATATGTGGTTACTGAGTTATACTGTACTGTCGAAACGAGAGCAAATTTGTCTGTCTGTCTGTCTGTCTGTCTGTCTGTCTGTCTGTCTGTCTGTGTCTGTCTGTCTGTCTGTCTGTCTGTCTGTCTCTGTCTGTCTGTCTGTCTGTCTGTCTGTCTGTCTGTCTGTCTGTCTGTCTGTCTGTCTGTCTGTCTGTCCCTTTCCACTCGAGGGCATGGAGGCTCTTCCCAAATGAACCACAATATAATGATAAGTTTGTTCTCTATTTTGTATATATATAATTTTATATTGCCTTTGGTTGATTGAGAACAAGGGGCAGAGATTAGAGAGAGAGAGAGAGAGAGAGAGAGAGAGAGAGAGAGAGAGAGAGAGAGAGAGAGAGGTTATGTGTGATTGAAAAGAAGGGTAAGAGTGGAGACAGAGATACAAATGGGTTGGGTAAAGGTCAGAAAGGAGTTAGGCATAATATATGACAAAGAGCAAAGAGAGGTGATCGAGATAATAATTATTCGATAGACGAAGGAGGAAGGATAGGCAAACATGTGAGACTGAGAGCAAGGGAGATGAGATATATTTATTAAATGATTGTGTAGAGGGAACTAGAGAATAAATATCTACAGTATTATGTGTGTGTTGTAGGAATGATTGAGGTATGTGTGTTTTACAGATAAATAATTCACATTCGGTTTATTGATTTTATTATTTGTTGGGAAAAAAATTAACTATTTGATTTTGATTTATTGCTTTGTTTTCTTCTTTGTATATTTATTTCTTTATTTTATTAGTTTATTCATTTTTTAAATTTATTACTATTATTATTATAAATATTTTATCTTTCTACCTGGATGGTCGGGAACATGAATAGTAGAGATGGTGAAATTTTAGGCACGCACGCACACGCACGCACGCACACGCACGCACACGCACGTACACACCAGGGCACACACAAAAACAAGCACAAACACACGAAATTCCAAGCACACGCAAATAGAATACGAAATCACACAGAAATCGTAACACACACAACACTGCGACCTCCACACACACACACACACACACACACACACACACACACACACACACACACACACACACACACACACACACACACACACACACACACACATATTGGCCTCCTCGTCTTTGTACAGTGACATCCATTAGTTGAAATGAAGTGGATTTTTATTTAAGAGGGAGGTAGTGAGAGTGGCGAGGGGAGGGGAGGGGAGGCGAGGCGAGGCGAGGGGAGACGAGGGGAGGGGAGGGGAACCTTTGTCGAGCCCTCAACAATGGACATTCACAGGATTATTCCCGCCTAGAACTCGTACATACATACATGCATACACACACATACATACATACATTCATACATACATACATACATATGCGAAAGCAGGGCCTATCGATCCTTTTGAGTTCCTTACGAGTTTTAAGCAAGAGGTGTCAGAAAAGTTACCATTACAAAACTAGAAAAGTAATATGAACGAGACAATGATCCAAAAAAATATTACGAATGAGAGAAACAAGGAAAATGGAAGTGAAGATTATATGAAATAGAGAAGGGTGAGGTGAAGGAGATACAGTGTGAGAGAGAAGCAATGGAGAGACTCAAGCTAAAGAACTCACACAGGGAGAGATAGACAGACAGACAGACAGACAGGGTACCTAGAATGGTCTTACAAAACATATTATACTGTGGAAGTAATATGGAGAAAGTTGTCGTGGAATAAATGATGTTACTCAGTGAAAAAAAAGTACAGTAGAGAAACATATATGTATAGAAAGAGATTGTGTGTGTGTGTGTGTGTGTGTGTGTGTGTGTGAATTGAGAGAAAAGGAGGGGAAGAAGATTAAAAGAATTTTCTCCTTGTCTCCTAATAACAGTAATGGCTAGTTTACAAGTCTGTGGATTTCTGAGAGCTATACACGACCCCCTCCCGACCCCCTCCCGACCCCCTCCCGACCCCCTCCCGACCCCCCGTCTTGTCTCCCTTCTCTGACCCCCTCCCGACCCCCCGTCTTGTCTCCCTTCTCTGACCACCCGCCACACCAGCTTTTTGTGAGCAATTGTCATTCATCTGGCCATAAAGAGGCTTTGTGCGGCACAACAGGATGAGATGAAAGGAGAGAAGAGCGAGTGTATGTGTGTGTGTATATATATATGTGTGTGTGTGTGTGTGTGTGTGTGTATGTGTGTGTGTGTGTATGTGAGAGGAGGGTGAGGTTTAGAAGCAGAGATATATTATTATAAAGGGTGAGTCTTAGAAATAGGCAGAAAGATAGGTAGACATGGAGATGGAAATAGTTAGATTGTGTGTGTGAGTGTACGAGTAGGACAGGTGAAGCCTAGAGAGAGAAAAGTAATGAAGGAGGTATAATAGATAGACAGATTTAGAGGCAACTGATTCCCCCAAACTATCACAGAAAACAGGCTACGAAATGGTTAGTGGTAGATAAAGTTTGTTTCTTCGTATCGTTTGTAGGAATAGTTAACCTCCAATGTACCAAAGTATATTATCCCATTATCCCTTTGACTATCCATTATCCGTTTGACTATCCATGTTTTTTTTTTTTTTTTTTTTTTTTTTTACAGTATTTCTATCAAATATATACAATTATAATTATATATTATAAAATTTTATTACGGCAGAGTACTGAACAGTGACTGACATTGAAGGGCTAAAGTCCATCTCCAAGTATCTTATTCATACGAGTACAGTCATCTTAGTAAATCCTTTGTAATGTGAGAATATATATATATTTCTTCATTTGAGGTTATCTTTGACAGGTATCTTTTATATGCATTTTATATTTAATCTTTATAATCTATCTGTATCTTTTTCTTTTATCATTAACTTTTATATCTAGATCTTATTTTAAACATTGCCAAATCCAGAGTATATTTTCTTTAATTTAGAAGAAACCACAGACAAAGGTTGAACAGTGTGTAAACCTAAGCACATGTTTACCAAGCATATATACGAGTTTCAGTTCCTTATATTTACTCTAATTATGCAATTAATAAGTTACTGACGAAGAGTAAACTTCAAATATAAAAAGAAACACACATAATTATATATAGCACATGAATATATTTCAATAATTCACATGCATGCACTGTTTTTCACGCCACGTAGCCTAGAGGAAATTACATATGTACTCGAAAGGAAATAATAAAAATGCACAATAACTTCTCAATTAGGCATTTCACCTGGCCGCGGGAGTCTGGGCTACAAACTGTGGGTGGGAATGAGAGGAGTGAGGGTTTGTCGTGGTCTGGTAAAAATCCCCCCAGGCACCGCGTAACCTAATAGCCCTGAGATCTTAAAATATTACCTCTGTGCTCCGTCATTTATTATTTACACACTCAAACAATACAACCCGGTAGCTGGTGGGGGGTTCGGGGATGATATGAGAGAGAGAGAGAGAGAGAGAGAGAGAGAGAGAGAGAGAGAGAGAGAAAGTGAGAGAGAGAGAGAGTGTGTGTGTGTGTGTGTGTGTGTGTGTGTGTGTGTGTGTGTGTGTGTGTGTGTGTGTGAAGGTATTAGAATAGTGGGAGATAGATAAGGACAAAACTAAACTACACACACACACACACACACACACACACACACACACACACACTGAATGTCTTTGGGATGTGTTAATGAGGGATCTGTTGTGTGAGAAAGAAGTCGTGGTGATGTTTGAAGGAAAGGCACACCCACCACCCACGAGGGACAGGAAATACACCAGAAAAAAAATTGTGTATGTTGGTGAGGAGTGGGAGGATAGATAGAAGACTAGTGGGATATGTAAAACGTGGGGTAAGGAAGGGAAAGGTGGGGGGGAGGGGGCAAGGGGGATGAGGGAGAGCGTGTGTGTGTGGGGAGAAAGGGTTAGGGGAAATCGTAATACCGGAAAAAAAAAAAAAAAAAAAAAACAGACGAGATTTCATGGAATTTTGATGTGGTTGTGAATTTTTTAAAGGTAGAGTGATAGTCCCGGGGGTGAGGAGTTGGGTTTGGTTGGTGGTGTTGAAGTAAGCTGGGTTAGATGGAGGGATGGATGGATGTTGGGGTTAGAGGAGAGTAGTTAGCTGGAGGGAGAATGGAAAGATGAATTGGAGGAGAGACAGATAAAGATTGACAGGTAAAGATAGACAGAAAGAGACATACAGATAGACAGAAAGAGACAGATATAATGAGACGGAAAGAGACAGATAGAATGAGACGGAAAGAGACATAGAAACAGACCGATACAGATAGACAGATAAACAGAAATAGATAGACAGAAAGAGACATATAGATAAACAGAAAGAGACAGATACTGGTAGAAAGAGAGAGACAGAGACAGACAGAGGCAGAAAGGGACAGGATTAGACACGCAAGACTGAAAGAGACAGACATAGAAAGAGATTTAGAGAGATAGAAAGAATGCGATTTGTCACGTAAATAAAATAATGGAAATAAGAACTGATAAATAGACAATAATTATGAGAAGAGATGTAAAAAGTAAGAGAGAAGGATAAATTTAGACCAGAAAACAGAGATAGAGGAGAAAATATAGAAACAAATTATATAATGTTACTTGAATGAGAAAGGACATAGATGGATAAGGAACGGTGGAGGAGATTAGATAAAAATTAGGTAGAGAAGTAAAAAAAAATAATAATAATACAAATAATTAGTGATATTATTAGAACTGGTTTGAAATAAGCTACGTGGGAACTTGATGAAGGAAAGTATACACAAAATAAAGGAAGTTGTAAATTGTGAAAAAAAAAAATAATAGTAGAAAAAAAAAACAAGATAAAGACGGTTGTAAATTATGAAAAAATAAAATAACAGTAGAAAAAACACACACCGAAGTTAGAGGAAGTTGTAAATTATGAAAAAAAATAAAATAACAGTAGAAAAAAAAACATCCGAGATAAAGGAAGTTGTAAATTGTGAAAAAAATAAAATAACAGTAAAAAAAAATAAAAAATAAAGGAACTTGTAAATTATGAAAAAAAAAAAAAACGTAAAAAAAACACACACATACAGATGTTAGCCAAAATGTGTAGTTTTGTATCTCACAAGAGGCTGATGTAGCATGCAAATTCCCACCAAAATTGGATAATATATTTCCTGTGAAAGGGTAAGTGTAGTAGTAGAGAGAGAGAGAGAGAGAGAGAGAGAGAGAGAGAGAGTAGAGAGTGTAGAGAGAGAGAGAGAGTAGAGATATAGTGCTTTCAGTAGATGGTCCGTTTGATTGAGATAGCGAGCGTCTTCTTGTAACCACACGACGAGCTTCTTGACCTACTGTATATTATCCTGCTTTATCCATCCACTTCATTCTATTTATTTATTTTATTTTTCTGGTTAGGACTGAGGGGGGGAAAGTGAAGACAGGGTAATGAAACTGGGAAACAGGCAGGGAGAGTGAAAGGAATAAGAAAGAATAGTGGAGAGATGGAATAGTAATAATAATAATAATAATGAGAGTAATGTGGAAAAAAAAATAGTGGAAGGGAAAGAAAGAGGGAGAGGATAAAAAGAAAAGAATGAATGCTTGGGGACAGAGAGAGGAGGGAAGAAAGGAAAGAATAAGGAGAAAGATAATAAAAAAAGGAGAGGAAGAATGGGAGAAAGGAGAGAAAGGATAAGGAGGATAGAAAAGCAGGAGGAAAAACAGGAAAGAATAAGGAGAAAGCTAATTAAACAGGGAAAACGAAGAATGAGAGAAAGGAGAGAAAGAGTAAGGAGAAAGTAGAAAGATAATCAAACAGGGACACGAAGAATGGGAGAAAGGAGAGAAAGATTAAGGAGAAAGGAGAGAAAGAGTAAGGAGAAAGATAATCAAACAGGGAGACGAGGAATGGGAGAAAGGAAAGAAAGGATAAGAAGGATATATAGAGAGGCAGGCAGCAACTAGGGAGACAAGAGTGGGAGGCAAAAATGTGTCATCTAATCTACATATCCAAATATTAAGAGTAAACATAAGGCCAAGAGATTAGAGGACCATTTTATCTGTCAGTGTTGCGTGTAATACAGTAGTTAGTAGTAGTAGTAGTAGTAGTAGTAGTAGTAGTAGTAGTAGTAATAGTAGTAGTAGTAGTAGTATCCTAGTAGTAGTATTATCCTAGTAGTAGTATTATCCTGGTAGTAGTAGTATCCTAGTAGTAGTTAGTAGTAGTAATAGTATCCTAGTAGTAGTAGTACAGGAGCCTTGAGGTTACAGTGAGGTCAGAGTTGAGGCACCCTGTGGTGTAGTCAGAAAATTGGAGATAAATGAGTTCTTCAAATATTGCCACGAGACACCACCTATAGGGAAGGGGATTGTTTCGTGGTATTGTCAGGATGAATCAAAAGCCTCCAATTTTCATACACGATCATAGGGTCCTGAAAGGGAGGGATGGAGGAAAAGATAAATAAATGGAGGGGAAACAGGAGGGATGGAAGAAAGGAGAGACAAATGAAGGGGAAACAGGAGGAGGAGGAGGAGGAGGGATAGAGAGACAAATGAAGGGGAAACAGGAGGAAAGGAGGAAAGGAGAGACAAATGGAGGGGAAGCAGGAGGAGAAGGAGAAGGAGGAGGAGGAGGAGGAGGAATGGAGGGAAAGCAGGATGGAGAGAAAAACAAATGGAGGGGAAGCAGGAGGAGGAGGAGGAGAGATGGAGAGAAAGGCTGGATCCATTACCATGACAAAAGTGTTAGCCTTCGTCTGCTATCCCAGGTCCTGATGCAAATGGTAGCTCAGCCAATTACACGCAAGACGATAGTGAGGCTGGTGGGTTGGCTTGGTTGACTGATGGTGGGTTGGGTTGTTGGCTGATGGTGGGTTGTTGACTGATGGTGGGTTGGCTTGGTTGTGTGAGTCTTTGAATGGTTGGTTGGTTGGTTGATGGTGGTTGAATGGTTGGTGGGTTGTTGACTGATGGTGGGTTGGTTGGTTGATGGTGGTTGTGGGTTGGGTTGGTTAGTTGGTTGAATGGTTGGTGGCTTGGTTGTCTGATGGTGGGTGGTTGTGTGAGTCTTTGAATGGTTGGTTGATGGTGGTTGAATGGTTGGTTGGTTGGTTGATGGTGGTTGAATGGTTGGTTGATGGTGATTAGTGAGTTGGTTGGTTGTCTGATAGTGGTTTGATGGTTAGTTAGTATAAATATTTGGTTGATTAGGTCGCTGGTTGGTTGGGGTAGTTAATGTTTAGTTGGTTGGATGGTTGGTCTCTCATTCTTTCATCTGTTTCCTTCTCTTCCCTTCCCTTCCCTTCCATTCCCTTCCCTTCTTCTTCTTCTCCTTCTCCTTCTTCTCCTTTATACTCTTCCATTTTCCCACTTCATCTTCCTCCTATTTCCTTCCAACAACGAAATTTCCTCAAAATAATGATAAAGTTGTGATAAGATAGAGACTTTTTATAACCATCTCTATAAAAACCCGGCTAATGATGCTACACAAGTCGTGGTGTTGTTCTTTTACCAATCGTTCATTTATATCTTCGAAGCTGATGATTATATAGAGACCAAAAGTTGAACCAAAATTTGTATCTTTTATGAATCTGATTTATGGTGGTACTTCTTTTTTGGGGGTACATTGAAGTGCCTTGATTCCTCCAAAGTAGCCTAGGAAACAGGACCAGAAGAGCTAATTTAATGAGTGTTCGTGTTGCTTGGAATAGTTTGGAGGATTCGGTTGCTCTAGATTTTTACCAACACTTGGAATATAAAAGAACAAAAAATAATGTAAAAATACAAAATACTAAATAATCATCAGCTTGTGTTTCCTACTAAGCCAAGATAAATTAGTTGCTAGTTTTTCTACACACTTTGCTGCTATCTCTAATGCTTCCGGTCAAAATGTGCCGGAGGGAGTGGTGGGCGGGGGGGGAGCTGCATTGTCTCTCTGTTTTACTCTCTCTTTCCTCAGGCTGGAGTAGTTTAGAGAAATTCGTTAAAAATTTTAGATGCGTAAAAATTTTTGCTTCTTCCTATTTCCTTCATTATTCTCTGATGCATGTGTACTTCCTTTCTCTCTCTCTCTCTCTCTCTCTCTCTCTCTCTCTCTCTCTCTCTCTCTCTCTCTCTCTCTCTCTCTCTCTCTCTCTCTCTTTAGGCTTATTTGGATCATGTCTGTCATCCTTTATAAATACAACCTTTTCTCTCCCCTCTCTTTTCCTCTCTCTCTTTTTTTCTCTCTCTTTTTTTTTCTCTCCTCCCCTCCTAATTTTCTGTTTGTTCTCATTTGTCTTCCTTCTTATTCTTTTTAATTTATCTCCATTGTTCTCTTTGCTGTTGCTCTTTTTCTATCTCCTTTTCACCAGGTCTTAACACACGGTTACAGGGTCCCTTAATGCAATCAGAGAAAAGTATATAGCTGACAGTTGTAGATAAAAGTACACGATTAAATTTTGATGTTGTATTAAAATGTTCTCTGTCGGTCCAATGACGTGTTTTGTTATCTGCGTCTGACACTCCTTTTTCCTTCGAGCAAATCCACTTTAAGTTTCCTCGTATCACAGGTATGACAACGGGAAGTACCGGTAGTGGCCAGAAGTTGTTTTTGTTAATGCTTGCGGTAGAATGATGCTGAGTGTATGTGTGTGTGTGTGTGTGTGTGTGTGTGTGTGTGTGTGTGTATTTGGAGTTGTGTGTGTGTGTTGTGAGGCTGATGAGTGGCAATAATATGTGGGCAATTAAGAGGTAAGTATAACGTTGATAAATCTGGAGCATCTGATTATTCTAAACTATTCCACGCAACAGAACACCATTATGTTTGTTCATTTGGTCCTGTTCACTGTCATACTTTGGAGGAATCAATGCGCTCCAATGTACCAAAAGTATACTCTCCCCTCTAGAGCGCTCCAGATTCCTCCACAATGTACTACAAAACATTAATTCCTCCAAACTACTCCAAGCTACAGATCGCCATTATATGTGTTAATCTGGTCGTGTTTCGTGGCATACTTTGGAGGAATCACGGCACTCTGATATACCAAATGTATACTCTCCCTTTAAGACTTGCAGATTCATGAGAGCAACACTAATTATTTTGCTTTAGATGAGGAAGAACCCACGGCCTCCCTTCAAACCAGAGCAACGAGTAGTGAGACAAAACTTGAATGTACAGTATATGTGCTTAAGGTTTTTGTTGGTGATTTTGTCATTGTGTTTATTGCTATCATTCTTAGACTTCATTGTTGTCGTCACTATACAGGTTCTCCTCCATCAAAGATTTAGATGATTATATGGTTTAATAGTTCTCTTGCCAATTAGGGAATAAGGTTGCTATAAAATGTGAATGGTTGGATAGCGATCAGCGTTTATCACAAATGTTTTATAATACACCTTTACCTGTGTATTATTGGATTCCAGAGATACAACCAGTCTGTATTCAAGTTCTTGTTTTGTGCGTTCAAACTCTAGCACCCATGATTATACCTAATGCTATAGGAAAAAGTAATGGGTTTTAACAATTGCTCTCTTATATATATTTTTTGTAATGCTATCGTTCAGATCAGTTACAAATTCCTTACATTACCCACCATTATTTGTAGAACATCAATGGTGATTTTACAATTAACTTTAGGGGGCCATCTGTCGTGGGAAGGATTGGAGGCTACTGTTGGCTACAAAATTAAAAGCAGATTCCCCACTCGTGTACTCTCATCTATAGTTAATACAAAAATGTCTTCTTAGATACTGATGTGCAAGAAATAGAACTGAAAAAGTAAACTTGATTTATAACCAACGTTCACTGGCTACTGTTGGCTACAAACTATGATACAAAATTAATAGCAGATCCCCCACTCGTGTACTCTCAAATATAGTTAATACAAAAATGTTTTCTTAGATACTAAATACTACTGAAAAAGTGAACTTGATTATAGCCGACGTTCACTGCATGGACCTTGTGAAGAAGCAACAGTGTCTCCAAACATGTGAGGGACAACACTGTGCTATCCTCGACCTCTTCCCCAGTAACTCTCACTACTTGCTTAATGTCTCCTGCATCCACCTACCCTCCTCCTCTATCCCCTCCTCCCCTCCTCCTCTATCCCCTCCTCCCCTCTCGTAATCCATCATCTTCCTTCTTCAACTGTCCCTCTTTTCTTTTTATTTCCTTCCTGCTTGCTGTCTCACCTCTGCATCACCTTTTTCTGGCGCTAAAGGACCTCACTGTTGCAGCGCCTAATATCAAGCAATCAATCAACCAACCATCATCTTCCTTCCTGTTGAATATTCTCCCTTTTATGTATTTTCTTCTCATCCCCTACTCCTCTTGTATACAGTATAGTCCACCACTCTCTCCTTCATTTTCTTTCCATATTATAAGTACTGGTAGTTCATATTGTTTAGTCTAATAGGACAACCAACCTCCCAAGACCAATAATTTTGTTTCTCTTTTCGAAGTCCTTTATAATTTTCGTAATTTCGTAAATGTTCACATACTTGCATGCACTCTCGCATACTCATTTACTAGTACACTCATTTACTCGTACACTCATGCACATCCACTCATATGGTCATAAACATCCACACACATACGCACATAGTCATTTACAGGGCTAAGCTTCAGTCACGTACAGTTGCCCACACATGAAGCTGGTATGCCTCGTTACTTGTGAGGTGGCTACAAAAGAAAAGAAAGTGAAAAAAATGTAGTTTTTTGACAGACAGTAAAATATTACTGTCTGCCTGTCAACAAACTATAACTTTTGTTCACTTTCCTTCCTGTTGTAGGTATCTCATAAGTAGCAAGGGATACCAGATTCATGTGTGGGCAACTGTACATTTAAACACACACACACACACACACACACGAAGATTGCACATACCACATTCTCATAACGTTTACAAATTATACCATCCCTTCCATGTTAAATGACTTTAAGACAACTCCTTCGAATTTCTTACATACATACAGAGCTTTATATTTTCTCAGCCACTCTTTACATCCTCATTCTTTTAAAGTCAGAAAGGTACACACACACACACACTCACTCCCACACTCCTACACACACTCCCACACTCCTACACACACACACATACACACACATACACCCACGCTCACACACTCCTACACACACTCACATACACACACATATATTCCCACATACTGTACACACACCCACGCTCACTCCCTCCCACACACACACACACACACACACACACACACACACACACACACACACACACACGCACACAACCACCCCACCATATAATTCTCAACAAATCTGCATGATTGATCCAAGTCTCATGCAAGAGGGCTATTTTTTTTTTTTTTTTTTTTTTTTTTTTTTTTTTTTTTTTTTTTTTTTTAACCCCTACCTGTTTCTTACTGCTTGGGTCGTGATGGACAAGCAGTGGTTAGAGGGGGTCAAGACTGAACTCTTTAATTTGGCCTCGGGGAAAAGACGGGATCCTGTTTTATCAGATGGGGAACACTTTGAATATGTTATGATTGTGAAGGGGAAAGAGAGGAGGAGGAGGAGGAGGAGGAGGAGGAGGAGGAGGAGGGAGGAGGGGGAGGGGTGTCGTATACAGGAGGTAGAAAGGTGAGGTGTTTCTTGTTCCATATGTGTGTGTGTGTGTGTGTGTGTGTGTGTGTGTGTGGGTTTGTTTATGTTTGTGTGTGTGTGTGTGTGTATGGGATCAAATATTCCTTGTTTTGTTTAGGGAAGTTCGTGTGTATACGTATGGATGTATGTGTATGCTCGTGTGTGTAAGAGAGAGAGATTAGATTAGATTTATGTGTGTGTGTGAGTGTGTGTGATTGCGTGTGAAGCCAAGGGTAGTATTTTATTTGGTATGAGTGTACATGTGTTGCCAATAGACAGATGATGTGGTAAGATGCAACTCTTTTTATATCATGTTAAAAATGTCTTAAGATTGAGGGTCATGCTTTAACTTCATAATCACCACTAACACGAACAAAACACGTCGGACATCCTCAGGCCGGCCACCCACGCACACACACACACACACACACACACACACACACACACACACACTCGTTCATTCAACATTCACAACCACTCACTCTCTCACCACAACCCCATCTCTTCTTCACAACCCCATCTCTTCTTCACAACCCCATCTCTTCTTCACAACCCCGTCTCAGCACTTCTCGTACCCTGTGGAGGTCGTCTCTTTCCTACAACCACAACACAATAGCGTGTGGTGTGTCACTCTTGGCTGGAGGAGGGAGGATGAAAGAGCTGTCACCATTTCTCCCTGTTTCCCTTCTGCCATCTCTTGCCATCAACTCTTCTCCAGGATATTCTGTTCGCTCTCTCCCTCTCTCTCTCTCTCTCTCTCTCTCTCTCTCTCTCTCTCTCTCTCTCTCTAGGGTGATGTTAAGAAGACGACGATGGAGGAGAATATATTAGATTAAACATGTTTCTTATGCATTTATTATTATACAACAATGACCCACAAAGTATTACAATGTTATTGGTACCTGCATTATAGACTTAGATAGCCACAGCTCATACTCATACAAATCCTGGTAAGCTTCGATTATAATTTAAACAGTGTGCAAGTTTGGGGCATAAAACCACTCCATTATAATTTCTGAATAAATCTTGACATTTTAACCACTGATGAAGCGAATATATAATGTCATTGCAGTCTTTAACCATTTCACATTCTACCCAACAACCTGCTGTAAATGTATAAGTGAGGGAACGAGGAAGGAGGAGTATGGTAGTGCAGAGGAGGGGGGCGGACTGTCTGTGTTAGCTGGCAGACAGTTTAGGAGCAGCTCTCACGCACCTCTCCTCCCAACTGGCCTCCTCCTTCTCCTTCTCCTCCTCCTCCTCCTTCCTATCCTCCTACTCCTCCTCCTCCTTTCCTTCTCGTTCTCCTCCCGGTCGCCGAAAAAGCCTGTCAGGGCAGGAGCGACAGTCAAGACATCCTGTAGTCGACGTGAGATACTAGTGGACAATGGCCGCCCCTCCCCGCCCCCATCACACGCCGGGGAAATATATTGAAGGGAGTTCAGAAATATTGTCTGGGTTGGAACGTCTGTTTTCTTGTCCCTAGCTGCTGCAGGGATTGGGGGAGGAGGGAGGAGGGGGGGGTGTTGTGGTGAGGGGCCAAGGTAGTCTCTGAGGTTTTGTGGACGAGGGGTGACCTTTGAGGGGTGACAGGAATAGGAGTTGTGAGCCATAGGAGAGTGTTTGCAGCAAGGGTTGTGGGTTAAAGGAGACTATAGTTGTATTGTGGTAGAGGTTTAATAGGGGTTTTGGACCAGGGAAGGAGTTGTGGTGCCAATAGGAGACAGTGCTTGTAAGAGTTATGTGAGCTATACTCTGTTCAAAATTTGTGTTCCATTTTCCTCTATCTATCTGTCTCTATTTTTATCTATATCTTCATATCTATATCTTTCTATCTATCTCTGTCTCTATTTCTATCTATCTATCTATTTCTATCTATCTAAGCATAAGAGGCTAAAAGGAACACAAGTTTTGAACAGACTATAGCAGTGGGGCTATAGTGGTTGTGAGAGAAGAGGGCTGGTTAGTAATATGAGAAGGTCAGATATGAAGATTTTCGTGAGATCTGAAGGGGTTGAGAGGGAAACAAGAATGGGACGAAGCTTTGGGGAGCGGTAAGGAAAGGAACTAAAATTGGTGAGGTTTAGAAGTTGTGGGAGAAGAGGAAAGGGAGGAGGATGTTGAGGAAATGTTAAGGGGAGGAGAATTTAGGGAAGAGGGGAAGGAGAGAGAAAAAATTGTGATAGGGGATGGTAGTGGAGGGAAGGATAAGTAATAATAATGTGAAAGGAGAATAGATAGTGAGAAAAAAGATCTATGAGCGAGAGATATAAAAAGAAATGTGTGGAAATGAGTTAACCAGATGCTTGATGAAGGAAATATGCAAAGTAATATAATATAATGTAAGATAATTGTTAGTTGAGGAAGAATAGAAATGAAGAATAGAATTTAAAAATCTATGATATACAGCAGATAGGAATGTGGGAAATGATTCGAGGGGAAAGAATAAAGGGGAATAAGTGAGGAGGGACTAATGGAAAGAAAATAAAGGGAAGAAGAGATTGAATAACAGTAAACAGAAGGCTAAGAAAGAAACACAACGAATGAATGAATGAAAAGAAAGAACGAAGGAATGAATGAACGGAAAGACAAGGAGAATGAATGAATTAGAAGAGACGAAGAAAGAGAAAGAGATGAAGAAACAGGGGAAGAAAAATTTAATGAATGAATCAGAAGAGACGAAGAAAATGAAAGAGATGAAGAAACGAAGAAAAAGAAAGAGATGAAGAAACAGGGGGAAGAAAAATATAATGAATGTAAGATGAGTGAGGCAAACATGAGGAGACACAAGGAGTAAAGAATGAGAGGTGGCTTAAGATACTAGGAAGATGAGTGGTGAGGGATGAAATATGAGGTATGAGAAGGTTGGCTGTGGAGGGAAGGGAAGGGATGGTGAGGGGAGGGAGGGAGGGGATGGTGAGATGAGGTGAGTGGAGGGGAGAAGGGATTGCTGTAAGGTAGGAGGTGAGGGAGGGGATGGTGAGATGAGGGAGGGAGGGAGGGAGGCGATGGTGAGGTGAGGGAGGGGAGAAGGAAGGGTGAGGGGAGGTGAGGGAGGGGAGAAGGAATGGTGAGGGGAGGGGAGGAGAGAGGAGGGGAGAAGAATGCAAAGAAGAGAGTTTACATAAAGGTAGTGGAGAGGTTTGGAAGAACAAGAGAGGAAAGTAAGAAGGGGAAATGGGGAAGGAACGGTAAAGAGCATATTGAGAAGAGGTGAAGAGAATGAAGAGACTATCTGTATCTTCAAGAAATAAAGGATAGAGAGGTATGAAGAGGAGGAGGAATGAGGAATCGAAAACAAAAAAATCTGCCCAAAGATGTGAAATTTAAAAAGCAAGAGACGTATGTTAAAATTTACGAAGCATATTAAAATTAAAGAGTATAAGAGAAACAAATAAATGGAAAAATAATAGGCAAATAAAAAAGGTACAATGAAAGAAAATAGTAGAATGAAAGAACTGTGGATAAATGAAGAAGTAAAGATAAGAGGAGTAGACACAATAAAATAATACGAAGCGTGGAAAGCGAAAGTGAAGGGAAACGTCGTGAAAGACCAAGGCCTTAGATAATTATTACATGTGAAAATACGAAAATACTAGAAAATATTAAAGTTTGAATATGATTACCCAATTGAGAAAGACTAGATGTTGTTAATTTTGCACGAAAAAGAAAAGAGGAAGGAGTAAATTATTAAGAAAAAATATATATAAGATGGATGGAAACGTAGCATAAAATAAACGGTAATATATATAGCATTAAATATGAGTAGCAGTAGCATTATTATTAATCTTGAATAAACATAATAAAATAGCAAAGAGAGGAACTGAGAAATAGAAAATATTGAGGAGGGATGGAAGAGGGGAACAGGAAAGAATAGAGGATAAGGGGAAGGAGATATGAATAGAGGAGGAGGAGGAGAAAAAGAGGAGGAGGAGGAGAAAAAGAGGAGGAGGAGGAGGAGGAGGAGGAGGAGGAGGAGAAGAAGAAGAAAGAGCAAGAGAAGGAAGAAGAGAAGGAGAAAGAGCAAGAGGAGGAAGAGAAAGAGGAGGAGAGAGAGTCGTATATTTAAGCACCTGAAGGCTGTACACGAGTAAGAATCTGCTGGGGCGAACCATATATAAAATTCTGGTGACAAAAACGCCCTTGTCGTCATGTTGGTTTTGATGCATGCGTGACAGCTGCCCCCTCCCCTTCCCTTCTCTTCTCTTCCCCTACCCCCTCCTTCCTACCATCCCCTGCCTCCCCTTTCTCTTCCCCCTTCTTTCTACCATCCCCTGCCTCCCCTTCCCCTACTCCTTTCTTTCTACCATCCCCTAACCCCTTCTTTCTACCATCCCCTACCTTCCCTTCCTCTTCCCATTTCCACCTTTCACCCTTCCCCTGCCACCTATGCAATGAGTACCCTGTCTCCCCTTCCGTGCCATCTTTTTACCCCTGCCACCAATGTTTTCCCACTCAACCCTAATGTTCCCCCTGTACGATTACTGTGCTACCCCTGCCCCTGCCATCGATGCCCCCTTATTGTCATCATGCCTCCCTACCCCCTGCCATCTATGCCCCCTTATTGTCACCCTGCCCCCTGCCTCCCTACCTCTTATGCTCACCCTGCCCCTTACCAAATGTTCCCCGGCACTAACTTCATCCAATACCATCTACCATGTTTTGTTTTTTATCTTTCATTGTATTTTTCAGATGATATAATTAGAACCAATTTGGATATTTAGGTCTAAACACGATATTTATTAAATGCATTATTTATATTTGTTATATTTGTCTATAATCACGATATTTATGAAATGCATTATATATATTTATTTATATTTATGTCCAAGATATTTATGAAATGTATTAATAATCATTAGTAGTCTGTTTGTAACGTGTGTGTGGTAGTATATATATTATTAATGTGTATGGAGTGATCAGTAGGTTGTGGCACTGAGTTAATGGTTTGTGATGAAAGTAATATTAATATGCTCTGGGAAATATTCGGTTAATCATTAATTTGGCAACGATCCTCGACTTTTGACAGCGCATCTCTCGAGTTTTTGGCAGCGCATCCCCGGGGGAAGTGAAGGTGTACACTTACAATTATTAACCTGTGAACTCCACTGCCATTAACGCACCTGGTGGCTACTGATTCCTCCTGACTGTGCCACGAAACAGACTCCTTCAGTGTGAGTGTCGTTTCGTGGTATTTTTAGGAGGACTCAATAATCTCCTAATTTTTTTTTTTTTTTTTGTATCACAGATGCCCTTTAAAAAAAACATGTTATCTACTCGTTATATTTTGCCAAGCGCCGCCATTATTACTCATTATCGGTGTTGTATTTCATCAATATTGAAAAAGTCTCGGTATCTCCCTCCCTAATGAGTAAGTGTGTGTTTTGTTTTTTCTCGTTTCAGAGTGGAGGAGGAGGAGGTGTGTGTGTGTGTGTGTGTTGCTACCGTCGCCCCTGCCTGCCCCTGTTGAAACGCTAAAGAAAACCAAGACAAGACAAGAATGAGCTGAAATAGGTCTTCATAATTCGGTCACCTTATTCACCGGACAAAAAGAAGCAGCAGTGAAGAATAAGGAAAACAGATAAAAAGGCTCCATACATAATAGAGTGAGTGTAGTTGAGTTGAGCTCGTGGAACAGTAACATCTTCTATACACAACACCACTTGCCAGTTGCACCACTTCCTTGCTGTCTCCCTCCTCCCCGTTTCTCTCTCCATCCATCATCGTCCCCTCTCCACCACCACCACCACCACCACCACCACCACCAACACGTCTTCTCTCACCACTCCCTGCCTTCTACCACCACTCCCTGCCTTCTACCACCATCACCACCACTACTACTACCACCACCACCAAGCAAGAAACCCCTACCATCACCTCTACCATTACCTGGGTTCAGACACGAGCAACTAAGCGGAGTGTTAATCAGGCAAAAACAGATTATCTCTCAGTCATCACTACTTGCTCTCTCCATCACCAACACCAACACCACCTCAACCACCAGACCAGCTCATTCACCACTACAACTACAAAGCTACTATCACCACTTCCACCACTACCACTACCACAACAACTAATACCACCACCACCACCACTACCAGGCTTTTGTCAACACCATCTCTATTAATAATATTGCTGCTACTACTGCTACTACTACTATCACTACTATCACTATCTACAGTATACAACTACAGCCGTCGTCGCTCTTATCATTTACCACCACCTGAGCCCCGAAATAGGAGTGCGGTGTGGTGCTATTCCTGCCCCGGTCCCCCTACCTGCCTGCCTGCCTCCCTACCTGCCTCATCATTCCATGTGACACACTCGTCAAAAGTGCCACAGCGACTTGCGAAATAAGACATCCACAGACGCGCCACCTGCACCACTCGCTCCCCTTCCACCAACCTCATCCACTCACACCCAGACTCCTCGCATCTATTCCACTTTTCTTTCCTAGCATTCCACTCGCTCGTGTACTCGTCAACCACTTGTTCCACCAAATCAGTCACTCCTTCAACCACTTGCTCCACCAACCAACTGCTCACTACACCACCTATTCTCTCCCTCAGCCAGCCAGCCAGTCAGTTACCTCGTCTGCAGTATTGTCAATAACCCTGTTAGTTTCTCACTTGGTCAGTCAGGAAATTAGTCAGTGGGCCAGTCACCTAAACAAACAGCCCCTCCCTACACCACCCGACTCAGCCAGCCAAGCCAAACCCAGCCAAGCCAAGCCAAGCCAAGCCAAGCCAAACCCCGCCAAGCCAAGCCGGCTTCTCTGACGCGCCCATCCCCTCTATAGTGTGTGTCTATTTTGTGTGTCCGTGTTCCGCTAATCGCCAGTTGTGTGTCTGTGTACGTGTTCCGTGTCGTTACCATCGCTTGTGTGTTCCGTGTTGTGACAATCTGTTAGCGTGTTCCGTGTCGTGATTCCGTGTATAAAATTTAATGACTATCGTGTGTACGTCTTCGTGGCCTGTCCCCAATCTGAACATGTTAATTACCCAGTGTTAATACCGTTGACTTATTACAACAACATTATTTAATCTGAAGTGGGTCTTGAAATTTGACCCTTTTTTGTGCAGTGAGTGACCCATTCTAACGTGTCCAAATCTATCTTTAAGTGACCCGACTTGACCCCACCGCTTCACCCTCGCGACCCGTGACGTAAAATAATATCTCCCTTTTGGAACCCGTGAGACGAAACGAGCAACTTGAACTGTTGTTGAAGAAATCCAGATGTTCTAAACAAACCCCACTACTCATAAACAGAATAAAAAGAATAAGAGATGAATTGGTAGTTGTCTGTTCTAGTGAAGGTTGTAAACTGATAAAGAATAATTAGTAAGAGAAAGTGCCGGTACCACATCACCAGGGAGAGGCTGTAAAGAGACGCGACCCCAGAGACAGAGAGAAAGACACACGCACACATATATAATATCATAATATATATATAGTGCAGACTCGGGTCGTGTATACCCTACCCTACCTCACCCCTACCCGTCCCACTCCGTCACACCTCAACCCCATCTACTGCTGTCACCCTGCACCTCAGTCGACCCTAGCCAGGACTTCACCTCCACCACACCTCCATCTGTGTGACGTCACCACCGACACGTCTGCCACCACGCCCGGAAAACTAATGGTGAGTACACGAGCTTCTGGGTGTCACTCTGTCCTCCAGGCCATTCTCTTCTTTTGTAATCATTCCCTCTATCGTCTTTTTTTTTTAACTCCTTGTTGGTGGCATCATCCCTCATAGTGGAAGGCCAAGACGGAAAAACTCTAAGCTTTCCAAGGTCACAGACTTCTCCTTCATATACCACTTTCTCTTTCTTTATTTACTCCTTCCATTCATGCATTTTCAGGGTACATACAATGGCTGTTTTCAATGAATGGATTAATAATGTACGCATAAAAGAACTATGAACTTTCTAGATGTAATATTTCCCCCCTTGCAATTATGTCAGGATACTCATACATACACGTCGTGAACTCTGACAGGTGTTAACAAATTTCCACCACCGAGCACCACCGTTGACTCAGGCTGTGCCCCAAGTAAAAGTATTTGTGAGCCCAAGAAGTAGCGACTCATGATGCCTGGACGTTTGTGTGTGTGTGAGGGAGGGGAGCTGATGAGTGCAGGATGATGGAAGGGTGTCACAGGGAACGGGGATGGTTATGTATTCAGGTATATTATTTTCCACCGTCCTCTTGTCTTGCAGTATCTAGATTTATTTTACACACACACACACACACAACAAACACACACAAGCACACACACACACACACAACAAACACCCAAACACACACACACAACAAACACATACACACACACACACACACACACATAACAAACAGACACAAGCACACACAGGCAGACAGACAGAGAAGGATGACTATCATACACACATATAGAGTACCGTAGTGTAAGCAATGAATAGAATAGAGCCACACAATCATGGAGTGAGTGTGTAGGACAATAGCAGAGTCTGGGGATGGGGACCTTACTGTGTGTGTGTGTATGTGTGAGTGTTTGTGTGTGTGTGCCAGATGTGTCTTGTATATTTGCTTGTGTGAGTATGTGTGTGTGTGTGTGTGGTTGTGTGTGTGTGTGTGTGTGTGTCAGGTGGTGTGGGTCTGATTGGGTCACTGGGCTTTTGATTGCCCCCGTGTGTGTTTGTGTATGTATGTATGATTCCCAGTATGTGTGTACGGATGTGTGATTCATTGCTTATAATTACTTGTTTACACGTCTGAATTCCTTGTATCTGTTTGTCATAGAGTTTCTGTGTACTGTACAGCCATAAACAAATAACCACAGACACTTTCCTTCCTTCCATCGTGCAAATAAATCAGTATCATATCAAAATATAATCATACAACAACACCTTACGTCAACTCAACCCCCTCATTTATTATTATTATTATGAGGTGGTGCAAAATCATCATACACGTGTTGTTCTTTATTACCAAGATATTTACTACGATGGAAGGAAAGTGTCGGTGGATATTTGCTTGTGGATGTACCTGTTTGTGTGTCCCCCATCACCATAGTTTCTCAGGTGCAAGTGAATCCCCTCGGTGACGGAATTAATTGGAGGTTATACTCATTCCTGCAAACACTACTGCCACAACACGCGAACTATAGAAGGAAAGTACAGCCACAATGAAATATTCACCGACACTTTCCTTCCATCTAGGTAATAAATATATTGGTAATATAAAAACAACATATGAATGGTTTTGCAGCACCTCATTACAATAAAATTCAGGCGACCCATCACTACAATAATAATAATAATAATAATAATAATAATAATAATAATAATAATAATAATAATACAAAAAAAAATAACGTAGCTGACATGGACAATCAATCAGCAATATTATTCGAAAACCTATTCACCTTTTTTCGAATATATTTTTTCTCACGGTCGGATAGGCAGCCAACAAACCATTCTTAAAATAATACATCCTTGTTTACATTGATAGAGTTAAAAATCACGTCGAGTAATCATGGTTAGTTGGGGTAATACGGTGATTGTAAATCTAGGGTAGCTTATCCATCCATACCATTCTAAGTCTAAGAAATGTGATATTTTTATCTTTTAATTTGGTATGGTTTGTTGCTTAGTACATTTTGGAGGAATCAGTAGCCTTAAAAAATCCAAAAGTATGTATGTTAACCTCCTTAAGGACCCTGTGATCGTGTCTGAAAAAATGGAGGCTTCTGATTCCTCCTGACTATACCACGAAACAAGCTCCTTCCATATAGGTGGTGTTTCGTGGCAATTTTTGTAGGACTCGTTTCCCTCCAATATTCTGACAACATCACGGGTCCCTTAAGTTGAAGCATTTTGGGAAAGGTTGTGTCATATCCCCCCCTCCCCACCCCCTCGAGGGCCTGAAGGGGTGTGTGTCTAGGGGGGGGGACAGGAGAGGGTATATGTGTGTGAGGCAATACTGTTTGGTAAGAGTGTCAGTCCGTGTGTTTGTGTGTGTGTGTGTTGCAACCCTCCCAGTCATGTTGTGCATCAGTGCCCAGGTGTGTGTGTGTGTGTGTTTGAGAGAGAGAGAGAGACAGAGATTGTGTGAGTGAAAGAGTAAAAATAATGTGTGTGTTTGTGTGTGTGAGAGAGAGAGGAAGAGTGAGTTTGTATGAGTGAAAGAGTAGCAATAATGTGTGTGTGTGTGATTAAAAGAGAGTTTGTGAGAGTGAATGAATAATATTAATGTATGTGTGTTTGTGTGTGTACGTGTAGTTAAATATATCGTGTGCTAAGCTCATGTGTATGTACCTTCCTCCCTTTAGAGAGTGTTACGTGCGTTTACCTACACATTTACAGGGACCTATAATTATTCACAGATGGCTCACTGGCCTCGGTGTACAGCAGAAGTGTCAATTGTGTGTTGCCGGATATACCACACGATTTCCCTTGTCGGGTCAGGGTAGAAAAACTATTGTAAGGGAGATGGACGAAGTAGTGAATACAGACTCGATTATTAGGATTATCAGAATACAAGAAAAAGAAAGGAAAAAAAAGACTGGATGCTTAGGATAAACAAAAAAAAGATAAAATAACAAATTCGACATGCAGCATCAAAATAGAAGCAGAAATCCTCGAATTGTCAAAAATACAAAATGAAACAGAATACCAATAGTTAGCATGATCATAATGTAACACTAAATAAATAGCATTGTACAAAACAGTGTATATATTTAGCGTTAAAGGAGGAAACGTGTCATCGAATTACTTTCAATAGATCACTACATGTTTACATCAAATCTCTTGAAATTTTGTGTTTATAATATTAACTTATGAGTGGAATACATTATTAAGTCGAACTGAACTTTTTTTTTTTCGATAATAATTTTTCCTGTCCTATATTTTCTGTATTTGTCTGTATTATTGGGCAAGTGTGTGGTTCCGCCTGTGTGTATATGTGTGTGTGTCTGTAGGTTTGTTTACGTATTTGGTAGTGGTGTGTGTTTACGGTAAAAGAAAGTCCACACACTTGTTAACTTTTTTGCAAACGCATATAATTATAAGGAATGTCAAAAAATGGCGAATGATGAATCTTGTGTGTGTGTATGTATATATATATATATATATATATATATATATATATATATATATATATACAGTAGGCTACATGTGTGTAACTATATGATTTTATTTGCGTTCGTGTGTATACTATATGTGCGTGTAAAACTTAAGATTTTGTAAGCGTTGGTGCGTATGTGTGTATGTGTGTGCACCACTGTTCCTTTGACCAACCAACCATGGGTCTAATAAGTATACACCTTGATGCGTGTGAGGGACTGTGTATAAAATTATCAGATATTCGTCTTCCTATCTTGATTAAGTTATCTATACTCTGGAAGCCTCCTAGTCCATGGTTTGGATTCTGAAGATTACAAAGTTACGTTTCCATATTTCTTTCTCACACACGTATTAAGAGAAGAGGGTAATTTGTAATCAGCAAAATATAAGGCTACTGACTGACTGACTTCTCCAAACTGGTATATAAAGCGTCCCTCAAATCGTACACCGAGGTATTAGTTTGTTTCGTGGCAAAGTCTGGAGGAATCAGTATACCCCTCCAATTTGACCACAACCGAATACACGTGTGTCAATTTAGTGTTGTGGACAGTTGAATGTGAGTGTCATGTTCAGGTAGATACATTTTGTTGATGATTTAGTATGTGATTATCTTGGCAGTATAAAAGTATGTGTGTTAACTTGGATGTCCAGATTCAAATTATATGTGCAATGTTCACGTGTTTTGAT
The DNA here is from genome assembly GCA_034508575.1 of Petrolisthes manimaculis. Classification (NCBI taxonomy): domain Eukaryota; kingdom Metazoa; phylum Arthropoda; class Malacostraca; order Decapoda; family Porcellanidae; genus Petrolisthes; species Petrolisthes manimaculis. Next base: position 17,915 of record JAWZYT010003231.1, on the reverse strand, counting down.
GTATATGAACACATGTGTATGCTGATGTGTGTACGTATATGAACTTTATGGATGTTTTGTGTGTGCGTCAGAGCGTCATATCCTGCAGGTGTGTGTGTGTGTGTGTGTGTGTACGCGATGAGTATTTGCACACATTTGAATATGCATGAACATATGTAAATTTGTTAATACTTAAGCATGTGTACTCGAGTAAATTAATTTTTATGTGTGTGAGTGAGTGACACAGCATTATAAAATATATTATAAAATGTGAAATGAATACACACTACATGTAAATTGTTCTATTGTAACACTAATGATATGATTATGTTGGCAGCATACAAGTAGGTGTGTTAACTATAGGATGTCTAGATTCAAACGATATGTGCAAATCCTATCTGATCATTAATTAATATTCGTGAAAATTGGTTTACAATTTATTGAGAACTTGTTTCAGACTGACTGAAAAGTTGATAAACAAACAGAAACAAAAAAACATAACCACTCCAACTTAGTTTATCAGAGGTAATAAATAATGTTGCATAAACAATTTATTCGCGTTTATCTGACTCAGTAGTCGTAAAGAAACGATTAATTTTAAAAAGTATGAAATATGAAATAGAAGTACACCAATAATAATAACAAGGGGATCGTCTGTAGTGGCCGAATATTGAAAAGTCACCGATTCCCTCAAACTACAGTATGTATGTCTGGAAACAGTCTATCTCACTATAGTATGTGTAGATCTGTTTTGTAGCATAGAATCTGGGGGAATAAGTAGCCCATTTTAAGGGACCCTGTATTGTAGTCAGAAAATTGAAGGTAAATGAGTTCATCAATTATTGCCACGAAACACTACCTATATAGAAGGAGCTTGTTTCGTGGCATAGTCGGAAGAAAACAGAAGCCTTCAATTTTCCTACGCGATCACAGGGTCCTTAAGCAAGAACCATCAGAGCTGGAATTTTTAATAATAATAATAATAATAATAATAATAATAATAATAATAATAATAATAATAACGAGTCTGAGGAGTTGGAATGAATATGGAGTGTTTACATCGACTTCTATAACATCTGTAACAATATAATACTAATTTAATTATACATTTACTTCCACTAAGGTGATAATGATGCATGTATTGGGGACGCGAATTGGGTGCTCCTAGTTCCTCCAGGCTATTATTCATAAAACAGCATCGTGTGAAGGAATCAATCGCTATCCACCAATTTGCCAACATAACGATCATGACACCCAACAGAAGTTTTCCATTCCCTAACCTAACCTAACCTAACCTAACCTAACCTAACCCAACAGCAGTTTTATGTTCCCATCGCTCATAAACTGATGATGAGAGAGAGAGAGAGAGAGAGAGAGAGAGAGAGAGAGAGAGAGAGAGAGAGAGAGAATATGCCACTGACACACACATGAGAGAGAGAGAGAGAGAGAGAGAGAGAGAGAGAGAGAGAGATAATACGGTGTAAAAAGTAAATATTTGTGTGCCCTCCATCTCGCTAAATTCTGATACGCTTCCTGAAAAATGGTGATCGTAACTAACCAACCAGCCAGCCAGCCAGGAGAGTAGGAGAGTCACCTGTGGCTTGGCTTCTTCGGCTATGCACATATTAATTCATCAACACCAAGGTATAAGATATAGTTTGTTGAAATTATTTTGGGTTTGCGTCTTGAGGTCTCGTTTGATCCATGGCCTCGGGGTTTTTGTCGCCCCATGCAGTCATTAATCAGAATATTTACCTTCCTCTGGCCTGTGTGTGTGTGTGTGTGTGTGTGTGTGTGTGTGTGTGTGTGTGTGTGTGTGTGTGTGTGTGTGTGTGTGTGTGTGTGTGCCGGCTGTCTGGTCTCATAGAGCTGCTTGTTGATTGTAGGGGAATGGGAAGGAAAGGAAGAAATGGTAAGGAAATGAAAGGAATAAAGTGAATGAGGAAAAATGTAGAAAGGGGAAGATGAGACATGAGGAAAATAGGACATGATAGGGAAAATTAAATTGAGTATAAGGAAGGAGAGAGTAAAGGAATGAAAGGGTAGTGAGGAAAGGAGAAAAAAAGGAGTGATAGGAAGGAAGTATAGGGAAAAGAAAGAGATGATAAGAGGGGAATCTGGGGAAAAAAAGAGAAGTGAAGGAAAGGAATGATGATGAAGTTAAGAGAAGGAAAAGAGACGAAAGGAGAAAAGGGAAGACAAGGTAATTAAAGGAAGACGAGATAAATCAAGGGGAAACGAAAGGGAGGAAGAAGGAAAAGACGAGGAAAAAGAAGGGGAGACGAAGGGAAGGGATAAGGGAGAGGAAAGAAAGAGGGGAGACGAACCACGAAGGAAAGGAAGTAGGGAAAGAGAAGGGGAAGGAAAGGGAGACGAAGTGAGGGGAGAGGAAGGAAAGAGAAAAACAGGAAGGTGTGGTAGATGAAGAGGGGAGAGAGGAGGGGATGGGTTTTGCTTGCCTCATCCATCTCCCCTCACCATCCGGGCTCCAGAAGTGACGTGGTGAGGGGAAAGTCGACTAATGAGGGGAAGAAATGGGAGAAAGAGGAGGAGGAGGAGGAGGAGTAGGAGGAGGAGGAGGAGGATGAAGAGGAGGAGGAGGAGGAAAAGGAGTAAGAGGAAGAGGAGTAAGAGGAAGAGGAGGAGGAGAAGAAGAAGAATGAAGAGATTGCTAAGGTTTTTTGACTAATGGAGAGGAAGCGAGTTCGGGTTAATGTAAAATGACTATAATCAATTCAGTCAGTGAAATTATGGTCACGTGGGAAAAACAAATATTATTTATTAATAAGGGAAGTGAATAGGGAAGTAGGAGGAAGCGAGATTAATGAAAATAGCCATAATCAAACCAGCCTGTGAAATTTAGGTCTCATAGAATGATATAATAAGCAAGGTAGGTGAATATATACTAATTTCAGTGTATTATCAAGTATATATCTATCTATCTATATCTCTATGTATGTATCTATCTATCTATATCTCTATGTATGTATCTATCTATCTATATCTCTATGTATCTATCTATCTATCTATATCTCTATGTATCTCTATCTATCTATCTATCTATCTATCTATCTATATCTCTATGTATCTATCTATCTATCTATCCATTTATCTATATATCTATATCTCTATGTATCTATCTATATCTCTATGTATCTATCTATCTATATAATTAAAACTAAGGCCAATGAAAGTAAGAGTACATAATTCCCACAACATATCATTAAGGACCCTGTGATCATGTATGAAAACTGGAGGCTTCTGATTCCTCCTGACTATGCCACGAAACAAACTCCTTCCATATGGGTGGTGTTTCATGGCAATATTTGAACAACTCATTTACCTCCAATTTTCCGACTACATCATAATATTATAGTTCAGTAAAATCTCTACAATGAATATGTTTTCTATTTATTTTCTCAAGTAAATCTTCTCCTTCCACCTTTCATTTCACTTCCTTTCTTTCTCCTCCACCTTTTATTTCACTTCCTTTCTTTCTCCTCCACCTTTCATTTCACTTCCTTTCTTTCTCCTCCACCTTTCATTTCACTTCCTTTCTGCCTCATCCCATTCCACTCCTCCTCTTCCTCCACCTTCCATTGCCCCTCCCTCCACTCCTCCCTCCACTCCTCCACCTCCCATTACCTCCCTCCACTCCCTCCCCCCCCCCCACTGATGATAGGCTGAGTTGATAATGATGCCCGATAAAGCCAACAGAGAGAGACAATAATAACAGTAATAATATGTGTGGCCCTGGAGACGTGTTCCTTCCATCTCCAGTCTGTCTCTCTTCTGTTTCTTACACATCTTTCCATCTTAGTGTGTCTCTGTTTGTCTGTCTGTCTGTTTGTCTCTCTGTCTCTCTCACATCGTTCCATCTTAGTGTCTCTCTCTCTGTCTGTCTGTCTCTGTCTCGTACACATATTTCCATCTTAGTGTGTCTCTGTCTGTCTGTCTGTCTGTCTGTTTCGCACATTTAGGTCAATCCACAATCTGTTTCTCTATCTGTCTGTTTGTCTCGCTCAAGGTTTATTACGAAAGAAAAATGTATAAAAACGGATGGTGATATTGGTAGGGACGGTGAGAGAGAGAGATATTGAAAGAAAATGACAATTGAAAATAAAGGAAGACATCGCGAAACCAACAATTTATTTCTCGCACAACAAGGAAATTGGCAGAGAGAAAACATGTGCAAAAAGATAAAAAATGAATGAAAGTGATAATGAATGGAATGATGCAGAGAGAGACAGACAGACAAACAGACAGAGAAAAGAATCGGACAATTAGATATATAATGAAAACAGCGGATGAGACAGAGAAAAACAGAGGGGGAACACCACCACCAACAACAACAACAACAACAATAATAACAACAAAAAACAGATAACGCATCGCTGGAATTAAAAACTTGGACGGGGCCCATATTTATCTCCCGCAGATTATGGGGGTCTTAAAAAGCATGTGATCTGACCGCGGTTCCCTGCGGTGACCGTCTGACAGGGGGACACGGGGGGGGGGGGGGGGGAAGGAGGAGGATAATGTAGGTGGGTGGAGAAGGGGGAGTAGTGGAGGGGGACACTGGGGGTTGTGAAGAAGGCCTGGTCGTGATTAAGACTCCAGCACCAACATTAACGGGGTCGAGTTGCCTGTGTTGACTCTGGTAAAAGCTCACAGGGACACATCTCTTACCTACCACAGGGGACGGAACGGGTCGGGTCTGGTTGGGTTGTTTTAAGTTGAGTCACATACACATACACACACATACATACACACACACACACACACAAGATAGAGGAACTTGGGAGAGGGAAAGACGTTTGGGGGGATGTTGTGGGGGTGTTGTGGGGGGGGGGGGGAGGGCTCGAGAAGGCAGTGACAACGTTAGAGGATCTTGGGAGGGAATATAAGGGGTCGACGAGAGAGCCTGGGAAGAGGAAGAGAGACAATAAAACGGGGGGTGTTGGTGGGGGTGGGGATGGGAGGGGGTCGTGTGGTGGGGGCTGTGACAACTTTCCCTTCTCCCCCTCTCCCCTCCTCTCCCCCCTCCTCTCCCCCTCCCCCCTCCTCTCCCCCTCCCCCTCCCCCTCAGGAATCGTGGAATTAACTCGGCTGTTTGTGAAGACGTTTGCTTGCAGGGAATGGCTTTGTTTTGTTGTGGTCTTATTTAAGGGTTCATCCTCGGGCTCCCTTGACACTCCTTATCGTCCCCCGCCCCCCCTCGCTCGCCCCCCACCGTCCCCGCCCCCCCTCGCCCCCTGCCGCCCCCCTCATTCTCCCGTCACCACACTTAACTGTTTCTTCTCCCTCTCACCTCACTTTCTTATTGTTTTATTTTTCTTTACTCTCTGCCATTCTCACCACTTTTTCTCTTTCTTTACTTTTGTACATGCTGACATTCCTTCACTTCTATATTGTGATTCTTGATGACAAACATCCCTATTTTTATTCTTGCAACTAATATCTAATTGTTCGTGTGTGTGTGTGTGTGTGTGTGTGTGTGTGTGTGTGTGTGTGTGTGTGTGTGTGTGTGTGTGTGTTTACCGCGTTGTTCCCAGGAGTTTCAGTGTTACGATGCTGTTTTCCCAACCCTGTGTTTAGTGCAGGTCGAGAGTGACGTATATATGTATGTATAAATGTATGTATGTATGTATAAATGTATGTATGTATGTATGTATGTATGTATAAATGTATGTATGTATGTATGTATAAATGTATGTATGTATAAATGTATGTATGTATGTATGTATGTATTTTTTATAATTTTGAAAAACAACGATTATGTTTGTCATTATCTCAACATTAAAGATCAGTAACTGTTGTCTTATGAATTGTCTGTCTGTATGTATGTATGTATGTATTTTGCAAACTCTTTCATTAGACCATTATTCCTCAGTCTCTCTCCACATAATATTCTCTACCTGCATGTATGTAACTGTTGATCCATCACCTTGTAAATATGTAGTGTTGGTAAATCTGGAGCAACTGAATCCTCCAAACTATTCCAAGCAACCGAACACCATTACTTTTGTTAACTTGGGTCTGTTTTAGGGCATACTTTGGAGGAATAAAGGCACTCCAATGTACCAAAAGTATACTCTGCCCTTAAATATCTACTAATGTTCTACTTGTTCCTGCCATCTCAACACGACACAAGGACATACATTTCTCCCTACTATCTATACTCCCCTTATTAATTCCACGGTAATCTCTTCACTTACGAAACCCTTGCTTGACTTCTCTTCCCTTCCTGTGTGTGTGTGTGTGTGTGTGTGTGTGTGTGTGTGTGTGTGTGTGTGTGTGTGTGTGTGTGTCCCCTTCTTCCCCTGCTATTACCCTGTCACGTCGTCTTCTCTCTCTCCTTTCTTCCCCGTTCCTCTCTCACCCTTTCATTCCCTGCCTTTCCGTCACTTCTCATTCCATCATAAATGAACCAAGTCGCTCCTCCAACTCTTTCTATCCCTTCATGCCTTCCCCTAAAAGCACCCCATCCCATCATTCCTCCTCCCCTGTCACCCCATCCCATCTTTCATTCCCTGCCATCCCTTCCCTTCCTGTTGTCTCAAGTTTTCCTGTGTTATGCCCCTACTCTCTTGTCCCTCTTCTTCTCTTGTCCCTCTTCTTCTCTTGTCCCTCTTCTTCTCTTGTCCCTCTTCTTCTCTTGTCCCTCTTCTTCTCTTGTCCCTCTTCTCCAGTTCCTCTTCTCCAGTTCCTCTTCTCCCGTCTCACCCCTCCTTTCGTTCCTTCCGTCTCTCTTTCCCTCCCGTTCCTCTTCCCCTCCCGTTCCTCCCCCTCCCCCTCCTTCCCCTCCTCCCATCCCTCTGGCCAGGTGACAAGTGGCGTCCTGCCCCTTCAGTTGTGTAAGTGAGACCACGGGCGGAACTACACCAACATATACTACCTTACTTCCTCCCTGTCTCCCTCCCTGATACTCCCCTCCCTTACCCCTCACTGCCTGCTGCATTACTCTCTCTCTCTCTCTCTCTCTCTCTCTCTCTCTCTCTCTCTCTCTCTCTCTCTCTCTCTCTGACAATATAAATATATACACAGACAGACAGAAAGACAGGAAAGGAGAGAGACAGACAGACATGATATATATATATAGAGGAAGAGAGGAGACAGGCACAAGTAGGCAGACACAAGCAAGCAAGCAGGCAGGCAGGGAGGCAGGCAAGCAGGCAGTGAGACAGGCAGACATAAGCAGGCAGACAGAGACAAGCAGGCAGGCAGACACAAGCAAGAAGACACAAGCAGGCAGGCAGTGAGACAGACACAAGCAGGCAGTCAGGCAGGCAGTGAGACAGGCAGGCGGGGTTGGTTGGTAGAGACTTCCTGAACGAACCTAAAGTGTGTACGTGTGGCCTGGGTGTGGGCGTTACTGTAGGAAGGAGCCCAGGACGTGTTTACTGGGGGAAGGGGGGCGTCGTTCCCTGCCACACAAAACACACACAGTCTCACATACACATACACACACACAAAAAAAATCTCACTTGCACACACAATCTCTCACACACACACACACAATCTCACATACACACAATCTCACATACACACACACACACTCTCTTTCTCTCTCTCACACACATACACACAGTTAAAACACAACTAGCTGAACCTATATAAACTCTTAATTGTGTCTGGTGTTTCTTAACTGTGTTTTCCCTCTTCATCCTTTATTCGTCTAGATAACATACATGACTTGCTTATCTATCTTCATTTTCCATAGATCTGTTGTTGTTGTTGTTGTTGTTGTTGTTGTTGTTGTTTGAAAGTCTAAGTTTATAGTATTTCTCCTCGTCCCTCTCTCCCTCCTCCTCCTCCTCCTCCTCCTCCTCCTCCTCCTCCTCCTCCTCCTCCTCCTCCTCCACGCACCCACACGCACTCATGAGAACCAACAACATACATCAACTCAACAGCAAAATATATTCCCCCGCCCGCCAACCCACCGACCCATTACGATATACAAACACCAGAAAAACAACATCATTATCATACACTCAACCCCAGTTTTCTCCGTCGCCTTGTGTTGTTTTGTTTCCTCAGACTATTTTTCGCCTTTCGCCGTGGATAATTACTCGGACTGCCGCGGTGTACAGCTGTAGTCAAAAGAGTGGTGTTGCAGTTATTCTTCTGTGGTTTGTGTTTTTGTGGGGATGAGCCGTTCTTGACGTGCCTGGGAACCAACACGGGACCTGCCTGTCTGTCTGTCTCTGTCTGTCTCTGTCTGTCTGTGTCTGTCTGTGTTTGTCTGTGTCTGTCTGTCTGTCCCCACAATTTACTTTTCTTTTTATGGCTCATGTTCTTAATTAATCTTATACATTGTTTAATATTCCTGCATTTGGATGTGTATTTGCATTAGCTCAATAAATAAATAAATCTGTCTGTCTTCCTCCCTCACAACAATTTACTTTTTTTTTTAGCTCATGTTCTTAGTTTATCTTATATATTATTTAATTATTCCTACATTAGGATGTGTATTTACTTTAGCTGAATAAATCTAAAGTAGATATAATTTTAGTGTTCTCTTTTGATACTGAATATTCTTACAATTTTTTTTCTCCAAGCAACTGCTAGTAAATTAACAATATTGATATGATTACCATTCAAAATATGATAATCGCGTCAGGGTAACTGCAATCAGGTTTCTTGTATTAGTGATAGTTATTAAAGGTTATGATAGGGATTGCTGGGAAAAAAAATACCAACCCATCTGACCAACTTCTTCGATATACAGCTTAGAAATAGAATATAAAAGAATACAAATAATAACAATAATAATAATAATAATAATAATAATTAAATAATAATTAAATAATAATTAAATAATAATTAAATAATAATTAAATAATAATTAAATAATAATAATAATAATAATAATAAATAAATAATGATAAATACAAAATAATAACCAAACCTCTACAGCTATAGTGGTCCCTGTGAGGCTGTTTGGTTATACTATACATTGTTAACTAGTCTACTGGGGTGAAGGAAAGTATAGCAAAGAAGAAGGTCGTGGAATCAACTCAAAATGATAGGGAAGGATGTTTGGTAATAGTGTCAAGCAGGAGGAGGAGGAGGAATACAAAGGAGGTACAGGCAATAACAAGGCTGCCTGTGTAACTACTCTACGTCTATGGTTTCTACATGTCTGAGGAAAAGGATAGTAAAGTGGAAGTGTGTTGTCTAGTGAGTGCAGGATTGTTGTTGTTATTGTTGTTGTTGTTGTTGTTGTTCCAGTGTTGTGACGGGTTCTAGTGAGTGAATGGGAGGTCTTATTAGTGCAGTGTTGTGTTCTGGTGTGTGCAGGAAGGGAACAAAATGATGGAAGGTGAGCAAGGAAGCGAAAAAAGTAGATTACACAAGAAGAGAAGACGTAAGCTAGGAGAAGGTGAACTGAGGTTAGCAAGAAGTTGAAGGGAGAAGAAAAGGAAGTTAGTAAGAAGTGAAAAAAAAAGTAGAAAGGAGACGTAGAAGGGAGATAGGGAAGTTAGAAACGAGAAGAAAAATGGTTAGCTAAGAAACAGGGAATGGGAAGCAAGGAAAAGGGAGGGTATAGGAAAACGGGGGTCGGGTGTTTTTACGAGGCAATCAAAGCAATGGGTCATAAACAGACTCTTCGATGTTTGTGCCAAGTATTACCAACCCATGCGCGTCTGCAGTAAGCAAAAATCTTGAGAAGACAGGAGGTATTCATTCCACTGCTCCCTGGCCTCTTACCTATACCAAAACTTCCTTCTTACCTATCTATCATTCCACATTACTTCTGTTGCTTCCTTGCCTCGTTAATACAAAAACTTCCTTCCTTCCTATCATTCCACATTACTTCTGTTTCTTCCTTGCCTCGTTAATACAAAACTTCCTACCTACCTACCTATCATTCCACATTACTTCTGCTGCCTCCTTACCCCTTCCCTATGTCTGCTTCCATTCCTGTCATCCAGCATTCATTCCACCGTCTCCTTACCTAACATTCCACTGTCTCCTTACCAAAGGTCGCTAGTGAGAGACCAGACTAAATGGTTCCCATCTTTCAGTTCTTCAACTGTCCTTTTCTTTTTATTTCCTTCCTGTTTGCTGTCACACCTCTCTAACACCTTTTTCTGGCGCTATAGGACCTCAATGTTGCGGCACCTAATATCCATCAATCAATCAAACCCCTCTTGTGTAGTACGTTCCCTTCACCCCTCTTGTGTACGTTCCCTCACCCCTCTTGTATTGTACGTTCCCTTCACCTTCTCGTGTTGGTTCACATCGTCTCCCCGTTCTTCCGCTCCGGCTGGAAAAACTGGCAGCAGTCCGTTTATGTGTTATTATCAGGGTTGTTGGTGGGAGTATAATCCAAGAGGGAGAGGACTGGGAAAGGGGAAGGGAAGGGAATATTGGGAAAGGGAAATGATAAGTTTGGGGTTGTAGGCGTATATATTTGAGTATATTAGAGCGACTTGATTCTTCCAAAGTATACCAGAAAACAGGACCAGATGACAAAAATAATGGTGGGATGTGTTGCTTGGAATAGATTGGAGGAATCAGTTGCCTCAGATTTACCAACACTGTACTCTCCCCTTAAGAGCGTCACCACTAATGCCTGTTTTTCGAGAGCTGACCCACCGATTGTGTAAATATTTGACAAGAGTTCCGCTAAGGTTAACTCTTTGAGCTGAAAGTTGGACGGAATAGAGATGAGTGTTTTGAAAGTCAGGTACTAACCCTCCGGAAAAGGTCAAGTAAGTTTAGCGGAACTGTTACCGGTATGATACAAACTTAATTATTTAGATGAGGATCCCGAGTTGTTGATCTGACACGTGTGCAATACAAACCAAACATAACATAGATAATAAACATTAAAAAAATAAATAAAAATAATAAAACATGTTTCAACATCATAAAATTATAATATTAGGCCTATACTGTCTTGATTGATTATCTTTATACAAACCAATCACAGATTCTGTTTTCAAGTCTCACAAATGGAGTTCTTCATGACACTTAACTATACTAACATTAATACTACAGGTGCCACTACGATTTAGCATCCCTAATTAAAAAATAAAAAAACAAGATAAAAACTACTCAGCTTATATATATAAAGTGGGATGGCAGTATGTCATCGGGTTTACCATTAAACATAGACGAATAGTTCACCAAAACACAAGATTACTAAAAGAATAGTTGTGGTATACTTTAACTAGAGACGACTAATATGCAGAGTTGACTGTGTATGTATTAGAATAACTGGAGGTCTAGTTGTGTGGTGATCGTGTTCAAAGTTTATTAGGCTTAAGTGTCTTTGGGTCGTAAGATAAAATAAACAGGAATTAGTATTTTTTTTTATAGTATTGTTGGTCACTGTGTAAACTTTGGTATTGAGTTTCCCCTCTGTGTACGGGAAACGTGAAGCTACACACACACACACACACACACACACACACACACACACACACACACACACACACACACACACACACACACACACACTTCACATAAGCCGTAGTGGGGGAGTGTGGGAAATGTCCGGTTATTGCTAAAGGCTCATTTTCCCTTTCCTTTCTGCCCACTGTTTTAATGTGCGTGTGTGAAGAGAGAGAGAGAGAGAGAGAGAGAGAGAGAGAGAGAGAGAGAGAGAGAGAGAGAGAGAGAGAGAGAGAGAGAGAGAGAGAGAGAGAGAGAGAGAGAGAGAGAGAGAGAGAGACGAATATAGAGACGAATATAGAGGGACAGATTGTTTGTATATATAATCATCATGAATCACCATCAACTCTTTAACTATCTCACAAATTCACAATCATCATCGTTATTATTATTCTCAGACCAGCAAAAAAAAAAAAAAAAAAAAAAAAAAAATTCCAGGAAAATAAAACTGTGGACTTTCCTGGCAAGATGGTCGTGGCCGCTTCAGACTCCGAGGCCAGCCATCCTATATTTACTTGTTTGTCCGAGCAACAGAGTCAGTGTCAAATTTCACTTTAATTACCTGGCCTGGTTTTATTGCTGCTGCAGTTACGTACGGTATGGTGTCGGGTTGAGGCGGAAGATTTGGGGGGGGAATGGTTAGGTAAATGGTAGTGGTAGTGGTGGTGGTGGGGAGGGGATAAAGTGGTGGTGGTGTTGGGGGAGGGAATAAAGAGGAGGTAGAGAGTATGGTAGGGGAGAGAAAATGAAGGTGAAGTGTGTAAGGGGGGAAAGAAGATGAAGAGGTGAAGTTTGTAAGGGGGAAGAGAATTGGAAGAGGCGAAGTGTGTGAGTGGGAGGGGGAAGAAGGGAAAGGAAAGGAAAGGCATTGGAGGAGGAAAGGGAGGTTATAGCCGTGTTCCTGGATGCTGCAGTGAGAGGAAAAGGAGGAAGAGGGTGTTGGAGGGAAGATGGGGAAGAAAGGAAAGATAAAAGGAGGTAAGATGGAGGATGAGAATGATGGAGGTGAATGGAAAAGATGATGAAGAACGAAGAACAAGGGAAGGGAAACAGAGATAGAATGTTGACTGGAGATGGAGGACGAACGAGAAGGAAGAAAAGATCGAGGAGGAGGAGGAGGAGGAGGAGGGAGGAGGAGGAGGAGAATACAGGAGAAAATGGAAGAAAATTTGGTGAAGAATATAAAGACAACACAGATAGCTACAAAAAGCAGTAGTCGAGTTGTTGTTGTCGTTGTCGTTTTTGTTTTCGTTTTTGTTGTTGTTGTCGTTGTTGTTGTTGTTGTTGTCGTTGTTGTTGTTGTTGTTGTTGTTGAAGTTCCTTAAGCTGTCTGACCGAGCAGCCCCGAGTAGTCGAGTATAACATCATTGTATTACGTATAGGTGTTCTCTGTTGTATAGGGTATTGCTTGCTTGAGATTTGTCAGGATGTATTAATAAACTGACGATACTAACACTGAATGGGTTAACTATATAGAGGGAAGAGAGAATTTACTGGCTGAGATTTTGCTACCCTGTTCCTTTCCTCCCCCTCCCATTCCTCCCCCTTTCCATCCCCTCCCCTCCCCTCCCCTCCCCATTATCTCCCTGTCCCCCTCCCTCCCCCCCTCCACACACAGTTTCACGACCTCTTCTTTATCCGATCGCGTCAGTTTAATGGAGAGTTTTGAGTTATTCAGCGTCAAGGAAAGTGCTGACTCTGCCACTCTGCTTCTCCCCCCTCTCCTTCCCCCCTCCCTCCCCCCTTACTTCCGGTTTCCTTCACCCCCTCCCTCAGATCTCTTTTCCCTTCGGTTTCCTCTCCCCTTCCCATTATTCTCGTATTCTTCCTTCCTTATCTCCCCATTCTTCCTTCCTTACCCACCACCAACCCTTATACTCCCTGCCTTTCTCCTTACCTTCACGCCTCCCTCCCCCCGCCTCCTCCCCCTTCAAACAATGCCTCCCCCTTCCCCCCCCCCTTTCACTGGCACGCTGTTACTAAAGGTGTTGTTAATTTTGCCAATTTTGCTGCCAACGAGAGAGGCGCCGGTAATACACACAGAAATTTAGCGCTTGCAAAATGTTTGGCGATGTTTTATCCGAGGCGACGCAAGGTCTTTATCGCGACACGAGCCCCGACACGCCGCTGAAAAATGTCGGCGAACACGGCGCTGATGACACGAAGATGGCCGGCGACACGCTGACCTCGGCGATATTAAGAATACTAGAGCCGGGCCAGAGTCGCTAATTATTATGATTATTTTGATGGGGCCAAATATTTGCGTGTGGTGGCCCTCTCCTCCCCGTCCCCCTCCCCTCTGTTGGACGCCACTCGCTGCCATTCCAACTGGTGCTCTTGTCTCGTGAATAAGCCGGTGTAGCAGTACGGATTAAGATAATATCCATCACTGCTCCTAATGACCTTCCTTTTTTTTTCCTCTCTCTCTCTCTCTCTCTCTCTGCTGTTTTAATTCTTTTTAATAACTTTTGGACTTGGTGATTATTTTGCCTGGAATCGAATGACGTTATCGTTATATGAAGCATGGGGTGTGACTAGACAGACAGACTGGCTGGCTGTTTCAGGGTACAAGTGATAGTGGTAGTGGTGGTGGTGGTAGTGGTGGTGGTAGTGGTAGAAGTGGTGGTGGTAGCTTTGGTTTTAGTGGGGGTGGTAGTAGTGGAGGTGGTAGTGGTAGTGGTAGAAGTGGTAGTAGTGGAGGTGATGGTGGTGGTAGAAGTGGTTGTGGTAGTGGAGGTGGTAGTAGTATTACATCGTCTTCGTCTGGAGGAGATTCGCGTGTCACTAACAACAGGAAACTGGTGTACGACGGAGTTTTGTTGTTGTGTGGTTTTTTCGCCATGGTCATTTTTGTTGTGGTTGCCGTCAGTGTTGTCATGTACGGTAGGAAGGAACAGGTGTTGGCTCAGGTTCCAGACCCCGGGGAGTACATACATGCAACTCGACAATTTTATGGGGGACTTTTGTTGTTGTGTGTGTGTGTTTATGTGTGTGTGTGTGTGTGTGTGTGTTTATGTGTGTTTGTGTGTGTTTATGGGTGTTTGTGTGTGTTTATGGGTGTTTGTGTGTGTGTGTGTTTATGGGTGTTTGTGTGTGTGTGTGTGTGGAAGGGGTGGGATTGTAAAGATACTGATTCCTCCAAATTATACCAGGTAACTACACCAGACAAGTCCCTCGGTATATAAGTTCAGGATTTGTTATGTACAGTTGGGGAATAATGTATCTAAACACTGTTGGCGGCTTCTGGCAACATCCCCAAAAGTAAACACATCAATGAGAGAAAGTATTTATGAATTGAAGGATAACTTTTATTTCACTGTCTGTGGTTGGTCGACGTCACCCAATAGCAGTTATCATTGTGTAGTAATGAATAAATGTTATCTATTCCTAACGTGTTTATCAGTATCAGTTATCCTTATGTAGTAATGAATAAATGTTATCTATTCCTAACGTGTTTATCACTGACATAGTTACCAGAAGTCGTCAACGGTGTACAGATACTTTGTTCCCCAACTGTACCATAGTTAGGAAATATTATAAGCACTCCGAGTTGACCATAACAATTTCCAGTCGACAGTAAATCCCATGGCTTCCATAATAATTTTTTTTGTTTTGTTTATTGGTATTCAAACTAATATTTTATTATGCAAGACATTATATGGCCAATAAAAGCTACTAAACATTTTAAATAACCGTATATTGAGCACTGTCTTCTTTCAACAAGTAGCATAGGTATATCAAGATGTAAATAATAGATATACAAGGATATAGATAATAAGTGTATAAATATGAGTAAAGCCCTATCATTACCTAACCAACAAATAAATTGGTTTGTTAGATAATAGGATGGGTAGCGAGAGTCTATTTACGCCCATCAACTGTGCTAGCCTCATTAATGCTGACAATAGCTGAAGGCATTATTCAAAGGACTGGATATTCTGGGAGCTCGACATCCCTTGCGTGCCCCAACCAACTCCTTAACAAGATCTAAATTGTTCCTTAATTCCACTGTATAGAGGAGAGTGAGCAGCTGATATGAATTTCTCTAGTTGTTGTAGGGACCATATTATCTCTCTCTCTCTCTCTCTCTCTCTCTCTCTCTCTCTCTCTCTCTCTCTCTCTCTCTCTCTCTCTCTCTCTCTCTCTCTCTCTCTCTCTCCCTCCATGTGTTTATCTATTTACCCATCTATGTATCTATATCTGTTTATCCATGTCTTTACTCCTTTATCCCAACTACCATCTTTCTGTTATTGTTTTGTTTTTATCCTCTCCTCCACCTTCCTCCCTCCCACCTCTACAGCTCTCTCACCTCCCTTTCTTTCTGCTCCCCTCCCCATCCCTCCCCACTCCTTCCCTCCACTCCTTCCCTCCCCACTCCTTCCCTATTGTCTTCACCCCTCCCCACTCCTTCCCTAGTCTTCACCCCTCTCCAGTCTTCCCCGTCCTGGAGCGGTGGGGTAAAACACTGATGATTGCTACAGCTGCTGCAGTTCATTTGATACACCCTAATCCTTACCTCCTGTACTGTACCCTAATTTCAGCTAACGTGCAGTACAGCCAAGGTCAACAATAATTTCTATACACTAAGGGGTAACTAAAGGGGGTCATCTGGTGTGGGCCATTTGAAGGACTGCAATTTACTCCAACCTATGCGAGGAAATAGACTGTCCTTGTACGTTTCAGCTGATTATTCAGATTAGTAGATGTTGTACCTTGCAGAAGCAGTGCATTTGTAACTGTGGTATGCCTTCCACATAACCTTATCCCTGTGTAAACCACCCAAACCGACCCCATCCTACTGAACCAAACAATAGGTAATGTATAGTATGTAATCTAGACCTAGCCAGCCAGCCAGCCAGCCAGCCAACTTACTGGATCCAATCTACCCAAACATTAAAGTAACTTGTATTTTAGCCAAGCCAAAGGACATCCCTAACTACCAATCGCCTTGCAGTCAACCTCAATGTAACTTGCTTAATCAAATTACAGAACACAAATAGCCTAATACAGAATAACATAACTATCATCACACAGCAAAACCACTCAGCTGAACGATTTTTTCTAACTTTATCTAATTTAGTCAAACTTAAATTATCGTAATTCAAACGTCACTTAACTTAACCCAAACTCAACCTAACCCAAACTCAACCTAACCCAAACTCAACATAACCCAAACTCAACCTAACCCAAACCCAACCTAATGCAAACTCAACCTAACCCAAACTCAACCTAACCCAAACCCAACCTAACCCAAACTCAACCTAAACCAAACCCAAACCCAACCTAACCCAAATATACCTAAACCAACCTAACTATACCTAACCAAACCGAAGTTTATCTAAGTCATATTTTACTCGAAGCTAAACACCCCTGGACAGCAGCTGTACTGTAGGTCTTAGAAGAAGCACATAAGCAGGCAACAACTTCACACCTAGACCTGCTGGCGACGGGCTGGGAGGGTAGACAGACAGGGGGCATGTTGTGGGCTGATGGCTGCTTAGATTACCGCTGCAAGAAGTTGGCAAACAAGAGGAATCACTAATTTTCCTTAATTAGGCAGTGAACCCAGGTGCCCTAATGCGAAGTCTCTCATCGTAGGGAGATCACACTTGTTTTGGAGTGAGAGGTTATGATTTTTTTTTTCGTATATAATTAAATCTACATTGTATAGATTAGACTAACTTACATCATGTCGGATTTGACTCGGGTTAGTTCAGGTTAGATTTGGTCGTAACATAATCAACTGTATAATAAAGTAAAGAGATACAGAGCTGGGAAATGTGTAAATGGAGTGTATTTCCCCATGCCGTTAGAGACATGGGATAAACGCCACTCTGGTTGATACTTATCTTGGCAAGGGTGAATATTGTGGTGTTTTAGAAGCTCTTTTCGACTTTAACATTCTTCCCGTCCCTCATTTTCTGCTTCCTCTCATGTTGTCGATATTCAATCTATCTCCTCCCTCCCTCTTCCTTCTTCCTTCTTTCTTCTTCTTGTTCTTCTTTTCTCGTGTTTAGGTTTTTTCTCTCTCGTTCATCCGTCTTCCTCTGTTCCTCTCTCACCCCATATTTCTTTCCTGTTATCGGTCATCCCTCCTCTCGTTTCCTCTGCCTCACTCACTCGTTAACGTTTATTATTTCACATTGTACATTATTTTTCTTCTCTCTCTCTCTCTTTCTCTTTCTTTTCCTCTTCCTTTTCCTCTCTCTCTCTTTCTCTCTCTCTCTCTCTCTCTCTCTCTCTCTCTCTCTCTCTCTCTCTCTCTCTCTCTTTCTCTTCCTCTTTTCTCTCTTCCTCTACCACTTTACTATTGTTTTTATTTTCATATTTTTGTTTATCCTGTTTCCTCTTTTAATTTAGTCTTTGATTCCTTCTAACCCCTTACCAATTTACCTTTCTTATTTTATACCGGTATGTTGAGAGCGTATTAAATTCTACATTGCTGTTATAACCTTCCAAACAATACAACACAAACCAAGATTGATTCCATACACTTATAATGAACCTGTTAGTCTGTTTCCTGGTATGGT
>JAWZYT010003230.1:35000-37500 GCA_034508575.1 Petrolisthes manimaculis | reverse complement strand
TTTATATAGTCCTAGATAATTATTGTGTAGATATTGGTAGATTGAGTTAATAATTAATATTTTTGAATTATGTAAGATTAGAAAAATGTATTACGAGCGTATATGTTTTTTCTCCATATTGTAAATAATTATATATAAAATAGTAGTAGAAATATATATATATTTCCTTTTTATTGATGTATTATAATGTCTGTTTATCTTGTTCAATAAATGTTTATAGATAAAAAAATGTAGTATTGAAGATGTAATATATTATTGTATATAATAATAATAATAATAATAATAATAATAATAATAATAATAATAATAATAATATGACGGAATTGATAGTTTTTTATTGATTTACCATAATTATGCTTACGTCATCTTTATTAAAACTATTTATAAGCATCTTCATTTCCTTTATCAATAATAGCAAAAAATTATGCACAGTTATAATAAGAAAAAACTTGCCAGCAAAATTATAAACGTATACACTTGGGAAATATATAAATAAAATATATGTGATATTAGAATATATAAAAGACGTTGTCAGGCTTTATCTTAAAATTAACATAGTTGGAATACATATATAAAATTAATGTGAAATTAATTAATAAACATAGAAATATATATATATATATATATATATGGCAATTCTTAAAACGAGTACAGTTGGTGAATTAACACGTCATCTGGTCGTCAATCGGATACGAAGTTGGCAAAAAAAAAGCAAGCGGAACTGTTCTGGTGGGACAAAAGTATTCGTCGCTGCACCTTGTTGGACCCACTGCTGCTGCTGCTGCTGCCAGCCACTGAAACCAACACCAACAACGTATCCACCCAACCTCGACTCAGACCAACGATTCACTAGCTTTTTTTTTTTTTTTTTTTTTTTTATATATATATAATTTTTTTATTAATGATTATCGTCGTCGTCGTCGTCGTCGTCGTCGTCGTCGTCGCCGCCGCCGCCGCCGCCGCCGCCGCCAATTAACTACTTTTTTTTAATTAATATTTTTTATATTTTTTATATTTTTTTAATATATATGATATATATATATTTTTTAATATATATATATATATATTTATTAATTATTATCGTCGTCGTCGTCGTCGTCGCCGCCGCCGCCGCCGCCGCCGCCGTTAATTAACTTTTTTTTTAATGAATAATTTTTATTTTTTATTTTTTTGTAATAATAATATATTTTTTTTTATATATATATATTTTTTTATTAATTATTATCGTCGTCGTCGTCGTCGTCGCCGCCCACGCCGCCGCCGCTGCCGCCGCCGCCGCCGTCGTCGCCCCCGCCGCCGCCGCCGCCGCCGCTGCCGCCGCCGCCGCTGCTAATTATTATTATTTTTTTTAATTAATAATTTTTATTTTCTGAATCAGTCAAATTTAGGTCGTTATTATTATATATTTTTTTTTATTATATTAAATAATTTTTCACCGAAAATCGAGAATAAAGTAATAAAAATGGCAAGTCTTCAACTAAAGATCATATTAAGAGACTTCTAGTTGGTCTCATCTTATTCGTTTCTTAATTCTGCATCTTTTGGTGTATAATATAATACATGCAACTTAGGACACAAATTTGCTTCATAATATAAAAAAAAGTGAAGGAAAAGTAGTTACGACTTTGTTTACAAACTTTCTTTTGTTTCTGGCCAATCCGTATCTGGACGACGAGAACACAGATTCTACGTATTGGGTCAGTTCTCGTCACTGAAACCAAGCGCTCCCAAGACGGTCTCCTCCGCTTGGACCACCAGATGACGTCATTTAAATTATTATTAAACTTGAGGTATAATGAAAAAAAATCTGTAGGGTGAAGGCCAGTGAGATCTGGCAACACTGTCCCGTTATAAATAAACAAACACGAAGGAGGGAGAAGATGCAGGGAGGGGGGGGGGGGAGGGGACAGGCTTGGGGGGGGGGGTTAGAGGGGGGTAGGGGACAGGCTCGGGGGGGGGGGGTTAGAGGGGGGGTAGGGGACAGACTTGGGGGGGGGGGGGGTTAGAGGGGGGGGGTAGGGGACAGGCTTGGGGGAGGTTTAGGGGGTTGCTGGAGTACCCCAAGCCGTCCCCTACTCCCGCACCCCCTTAAACCTCCCCCAAGCCTGTCCCCTACTCCAGCACCCCCCTAAATAAATACTGAATTATACATACATACGCATTTACACTTATACGCACATACATATTAAACCTGCCTTGCTAACCTTGTACACACACACATACATACATACACACACACACACATACACACATAGTTATACGCACATACATACATACACACATACATACATACACACACACACACACTCATCCATACATAGTTATACGCATTCACACACATACATACATAGTTATACACATACATACATACATTATACAGTTATACACACACATATATACATAGTTATACAGTTATACACACACACAAACATATACACACACACATACATACATAGTCACGCACACAAACATACACACACACACATATACAAACATACAC
>JAWZYT010003230.1:15000-27500 GCA_034508575.1 Petrolisthes manimaculis | reverse complement strand
CAAAATGATCCTTGATTTTGAGGACTTTGGTTTCATAGTGTAGGTGGTCTGTAGGTGTGGTAGCTGTGCAGCCTGTGATTGTCTTTAGGGCTCTGTTCTGTATGTTGTTGCTTGGAATAGTTTGGAGGAATCCGTTTACTCCACATTTACCACCAACACTAACACTATTCTGCCCTGTTAAATATTTTAGAACAACGTTAGTCCACAAGTCAATCACGTTAGCTTAACTCAACTTGTCCTTATTATAGAAAAAGAAAAAGAAAGTAAATGCAATACAGTACTGTAAATAAAAAAAAAAGAAATACTGTAGATAAAAATAAATGAGTGTATACTGTACAGTTATGGTCAATAATAATCATCCACAAATGAGTATCTCAAACCATTTACTGTCTAATGTTTTCACGTTCACATAATATGATGTTATTGTTTTAAGTAGTGTGTAGCTGCTTGTAGTAAATTAAAAGATGGTAGTTAACGTGTGTGTGTGTGTGTGTGTGTGTATGTTATTGTTTTAAATAGTGTGTAGCTGCTTGTTTTATATTAAAAGATGGTAGTTAACGTGTGTGTGTGTGTGTGTTACTGTTTTAAGTAGTGCATAGCTGCTTGTTTATATTAAAAGATGGTAGTTAACGTGTGTGTGTGTGTGTGTTATTGTTTTAAGTAGTGTGTAGCTGCTTGTAGTAAAATAAAAGATGGTAGTTAATTTATTCATTGTAAAGTTTATCATCTAATAAGGAACAGAGGGAAGCTGTCAAACTCTAACGTGAGTTACCCCTATATGGATGATTATATTTGACCACAACTGCACTTTAAATAACAAAAAAGGATTAAAAAGACTTAGATTATTTCCTTATCTTACACAATATTGATAACGGTGGAATATTTTCAGGTGGTCCGATTTTGCAAGTGTGGACGGGGACAACTAAGTGGACTCTGCTCTCTTTAAAAACCTCCTCCGCCTCCTCCTCCACTCTCATCGCTTCATCTGCCTCACGTCGCACCCTCGCTTCAATGGCGTCCAAATTTTCCACACACACGCCCATCCCTCAAGGTGAGAGAGTCTGTTTGTGTGTGTGTGTGTATATGTAGAAAGAAAGAAAGAGTTTGTTAATGTTATGTTACAGAAAGAAAGAAAGAGTTTGTTAATGTTATGATATTAAAGTTATGTTATTAATGTTATTGTTATGTTATTAATGTAATGTTATGTTACAGAAAGAAAGAGTTTGTTAATGTTTTGTTATTAAAGTTATGTTATGTTATTAATATTATTGTTATGTTATTAAAGTTATGTTATTGTTATTAATATTATTGTTATGTTATTAATATTATTGTTATGTTATTAATGTTATGTTATGTTACAGAAAGAAAGAGTTTGTTAATGTTATGATATTAAAGTTGTATTATTAAAGTTATGTTATTGTTATTAATGTTATTGTTATGTTATTAATGTTATTGTTATGTTATTAATGTTATTGTTATGTTATTATTGTTATGTTACAGGTCCTCATGTAGTGGGTTGTACAGACATAATGGTGGGTCGTAACAGAGAAGGTACACTAATGAGACTTTACTACCCAGCCAAGTGTAAAGAATTAACCGTAAGTTACAATTCATTATCTGTACAGTATGTATTTTCATAACCAAAGATATCTCCTATATCAACAAAATAACTTTCATTATGTGTGTATTTTTATTATATATTAACAAAATATCCTTCAATATATGTATGTATATTTTTATCAACAAACATGTCGCCTTTATCTTCAAATTATCCTTCATTATTTGTGTGTATATTTATCACCAAAAATATCTCCTTTATCAACAAAATAACCTTCATTATTTGTTTATATTTATTTGTGTATATTTATCACCAAAAATATCTCCTTTATCAACAAAATATCCCTCATTATTTGTTTATTATTTCCGTTCGGTCAGAAAAACCAGAATAAATGGACGCCTTGGTTCCTCGGGGATGAATACACCCGTGGCTTGGCTACCTTCATTGCTCCCTCTATACCCTCTCTCTTTGGAATGCTCTTCAACTGGCAGATGCGTAAGTCAATGCTCTCATTATTGTATGTATTTATTTATTTTTTTTTATTATTTTTTTTTTATTATTATTATTATTTTATTTTTTTTTTATTTTTTTTTTTTTTATTATTACCGGTATTTTTTTTTATTATTACCGGTATATATATATTTTTTTTTTATCTTCCTTGCCTCACAATTCTGAATAAAAACATACAGAAAAAGTGTGTGTGTGTGTGTGTGTGTGCATTTTTTGTGTGAGTATGTTTTTGTGTGTGTATGTTTTTGTGTATGTGTGTGTGTGTATGTGTGTGTATGCCAACAGAGGTTAAAGCTGTTTTTATGAAGCATTATTAATTTTTTTTTATATATACCCTGTTTTTATTTCTTATTTTTTTTATTTATTATTTATTGTGCTGTGTGTGTGTTTTGTTTGTTGTCGTCTGGGTTAAGGTTAGTATTGCTTACAGTATATTTTATTATTATTATTAATACACTCTCCTCTCTTTTTATACGAGTTTAAATTATGCGAATTTGAAATAGTGCGTATCATGAAAAAAATTAAATAAATGCAATTTACACGAACTCTTAAAATAACAGGAACAAGGAGGCTCTATTTTCAAGTTAAAGTACCATTATTTCTTAAGGAAATGTACAATTTACTTTATGCGAAAGTCACTTTATGCGACCCCTTCACTAACCTAACCTAACATAAAAAAAGAGGAAAGTGTACTGTGTTTAGCTTTGAGAATTCTAGGTAATTTCTTTTTCACTTTCCCTTATTTTTTAATGTCATTTCTGTATGTGTTAGTAAGTTAAATATTCTTTCATTCTTACCCAGTGTAAAGTTAATAGTTGTCAGTTATTATTTTAAGTACTGTATTAATATTACAGGAGGTGTTGCCATACTATTATTATTATTATTATTATTATTATTATTATTATTATTATTATTATTATTATTATTATTATTATTATTATTATTATTATTATTGTTATTATTATTATTATTAATATATATTACAGGAGGTGTTGCCATATTATTATTATTATTATTATTGTTATTATTATTATTATTATTATTATTATTATTATTATTATTATTATTACAGGAGGTGTTGCCATACTATTATTATTATTATTATTATTATTGTTATTATTATTATTATTATTATTATTATTATTATTATTATTATTATTATTATTATTATTATTATTATTATTACAGGAGGTGTTGCCATACTATTATTATTATTATTACTATTATTATCATTATCATTATTATTGCTATTATTATTACAGGTGGTGTTGCTATCCCTGCATTATGGGACAGTGATATGGCTGAGAAGAAGTTTCCAGTAGTAGTGTTTTCCCACGGTCTCAGTGCCAACCGATCCATTTATAGCAGTGTGTGTTGTGAAATGGCATCAAATGGATTTATTGTAGCTGCGGTTGAACACAGGTGAATCTTATTATTATTATTATTAGTAGTAGTAATAGTAGTAGTAGTAATTGTTGTCGCTGTCATTTATTATTATTATTATTATTATTATTATTATTGTTATTATTATTATTTGTAGTAGTAGTAGTAGTAGTAGTAGTAGTAGTAGTAGTAGTAGTAGTAGTATTGGTAGTAGTAGTAGTAGTAGTAGTAGTAGTAGTAGTTGTAGCACAAGTAATAGTAGTAGTAATATAGTAGTAGTAGTAGTAATAATAGTAGTAGTAGTACAAGTAATAGTAGTAGTAGTAGTAGTAGTAGAATACAGTACATTATTTTATATTATACAATTTAATTACTGTATTAAATATTTTGTCATTGTTTTATTATCAGGGATTTATCAGCGTCTGCAAGTTTCATCATGAACGCTGAGGGTGAAAAGGAATACATGTTGTTCAAAGCACTACCTCCAAACATGAAGGAATATGACCTCAGAAACCAACAGGTAATTATTTATTATACACACAAAAAGAACAATATTATTTTAAAGGGAAAATGGCTGGTATTATTTTAGAGAGAGAGAGAATGGTATTATTTTAGGAGAGAGAGAGTGAGTGAGTGAGTGAGAGAATGGTATGACTTTAGAGAGAGAGATAGAGATAGAGTGAGAGAATGGTATGACTTTAGAGAGCGAGATAGAGAGAGAGAGAGAGAGAGAGAGAGAGAGATAGAGTGAGAGAATGGTATGACTTTAGAGAGCGAGATAGAGATAGAGAGAGAGAGAGATAGAGTGAGAAAATGGTATGACTTTAGAGAGAGAGAGAGAGAGAGAGAGCGAGATAGAGAGAGATAGAGATAGAGTGAGAAAATGGTATGACTTTAGAGAGCGAGATAGAGAGAAAGAGAGAGAGAGAGAGAGAGAAAGAGAGAGAGAGAGAGAGAGATAGAGAGAGAGACTGGTACACTCTGACCTACATTTACAGATCAAGGTGCGTGTTGCAGAGAGTATCCGAGCACTGGACGTGTTGCACAAGCTCAACGAGGGTCAGGTCAAGAACGAACTGGTCACCGGCTTTGACCTGAAGCAACTGTGTCACCGCCTCGACCTGACCGACCCTATCATGTCAGGTCACTCCTTTGGGGGCGGCACTGCTATTGCTACACTGGCTAAAGACAAAAGATTTAAGTTAGTACACAAAAACCCCTTAGTTATATTATTAGTAGTACAGTATTATTATTATTATTGTTATTAGTATTAGTATTAATACAGTATTAGTATTAGTATTAGTAGTATTAGTATTAGTATTATTAGTATTAGTATTATTGTTGTTATTATTAGTATTAGTATTAGTATTAGTATTATTAGTATTATTAGTATTAGTATTAGTATTATTAGTATTAGTATTAGTATTATTGTTGTTATTATTATTATTATTACAGTCATCCCTCCGCTATCGCGAGTAATTGGTACCGTAAGTAGCACGTGATAGCGGAATTCGCGATAGCGGAATTTAATAACTAATGGGAATAATTGAAATTGGTTCCCAGTCCCTCATATTTCAAGATTTTTCCTCCCTAAACATGCTTTTGTTTACTAATATTTCTTTGCATATAATGAAAACTAAAGTAGATTAGTAAGAAAATAGCATTTTTAACCTAATACAGTGGACGCCACAAGTACAGTAAGCGTGTTGTGGTTAGGTGGTGCCACGGTCCGTAGGTGGTGCGTAAATGGATATGCCTGACTGACCTTAGGGACTAAAGATTAATGATGAAAATTGGGATAGGTTCTTATGTCTCTCGAAAGTGGCGGTTTTTTTTTACTATGAGACCTCAAACACGATGGCAATTCATTAAACATAACAAAACGTGTTGACATGTGGAGAGTCGGGCGTCTGATTCCGAGAGCACGTGCCAGAGTAGGATGTCTCACTCACTGTAGAATTACCTACCAAAATATTAACTTAAAATTATTTTGAAAACGATTGCATCCATATAAAATGGGTGGCGAAAATAAGTGAAGCATATCCAATGAGTTTGTATACAAAACGAGCGAAATGATAATGAACATGTTAGGAAATGATATCACTCGTCTGTGAAGTGTGTGTGTGTGTGTGTTGCCACCACTCCCCCCCCCCCTACCCTCAGTATCTCTATTCCCCCTAGCCCAAGGTCAAGGGAATATAGGCCTAGCCTGCCTTGTCACTGTGTGTGTGACTCTCGTGTTTAGTAATTACGAGTTAAACACCAGCTTCAACACTCAGTCATGTCAGGTGGTGCATTTACAAAATGGAAAGCCATATCCTTCCATATAAAGAAGGAAGTTATTTCGGTATTTCTTGGACAGAAAAAGGAAACACTAATAACGTATGATTAATAAAATGTAAACAAACGATATCACGCTATCTCCCCCCTACCACCTCCACTACCACCACACATGCCATCGATGCCGACGACTCATTTCAGTCATGAATCGTCTTAATACAAATTGTTATATGCATTTAATATGCTTAATACGAATTGTAATATACATCCCTATAGGAACGACGTCTTATATCGACGTATTGGACATTCTATACCAGACCGAGGTGTAATTAGGCACAGATGAAAAAGCTTTATCTCCACACATTGTATCACTAGTTAACTCTCTTGTGTTAAATAAAGATAGGGTTGATAAGCAGGGCTAGTTATAAACCCACACAGTCTTTATCTTTACTACTGTAACACCATGTCATGGTAAACATAGCTGTCAGTCCAGTGTGCTTGGCCAATCGCACCGCCAAATTTGAATGTTACGTGCGCGATAGTCCGCATACGGATGCGCTATAGCGGATGAAGGTGAACTTTTCACACATGCGCGATAGTTACGAAACGCGAAAGTGGAACCCGCGATAGCGGAGGGATGACTGTATAGTTAAAATTTCTTATACACACACACAGACAAACGATTTAAGTTAGTACACAAAAACCCTTAGTCATATTATTAGTATTATTATTATTATTATTATTAGTAGTAGTAGTAGTAGTAGTAGTAGTAGTAGTATTAGTATTATTAGTATTATTATGATTATTATTATTATTATTATTAGTATTAGTATTAGTATTAGTATTATTATGATTATTATTATTATTAGTATTAGTATTATTATTGTTGTTATTATTATTGTTATTATTATTATTATTATTATTATTATTATTGTTATTATTATTATTATTATTATTATTATAGTTAAAATTTCTTATACACACACACATTGACAAATGATTTAAGTTAATACAGAAAAAACCTAGTTACATTATAATATTATCATAGCTAAAATTATCACCATCTATATATATATATTTTGTATTATAATGCTTTAGTTTAATAGCCAAGTTTTAACAGGATTGGAGTGTCACTTGACCCTTGGATGTTCCCGATCAAGGATGACATAGATACCCTGTGTCCAAGTATCACTCAGCCATTACTGTGTATATCTACTGAAGCCTTCCAGTCAGACTCTAACCTTCAAGCCATGAGTAAACTTAATACACAAACTACTATATTTGTTACTATTAAGTAAGTATTAATTATAAACATTACTATTATATTTATACTTATATATTTTATAATTATGAACATTATATTTATACTTATATATATTATAATTGAGTAAACTTAATACACAAACTACTATATTTGTTACTATTAAGTAAGTATTAATTAGTAATATTAATATTATATTTATACCTGTAATTATATATACAGTATTATAATTATGTAAACTTAATACACAAACTACTATATTTGTTACTATTAAGTAAGTAATAATTATTAATATTAATATTAAATTTATACTTACAGTATATAAATTATAATTATGTAAACTTAATTCTGATACTACTATATTTGTATATATATTATTATTTTTATCCTACACCTGCCATTATCTTTTATTAAACTATACCGTGGTTATTATATTTTCTCATCCATCCATCCATCCATTATTTTTTCTTATACTGTCGTCATTATTATATCCATTTATCTATCCATCCATTATTTTTTCTTATACTGTCGTCATTATTATATCCATTTATCTATCCATCCATCCATCCATCCATCCATCCATCCATCCATCCATCCATTATTTTTTCTTATACTGTGGTCATTATTATATCCATTTATCTATCTATCTATCCGTCCATCCATCAGGGGAACGGTCCACCAGAATCAATGTGACACTCCGTTCTTGGTCGGTCATATTGGTCGTGTGTTTGCCGGTGCGTCGTCTCCCCTCGACCCACACACAGCCATGAACATCAACAACAGACTCATAT
Source organism: Petrolisthes manimaculis (assembly GCA_034508575.1). Classification (NCBI taxonomy): domain Eukaryota; kingdom Metazoa; phylum Arthropoda; class Malacostraca; order Decapoda; family Porcellanidae; genus Petrolisthes; species Petrolisthes manimaculis. Next base: position 19,717 of record JAWZYT010003230.1, on the reverse strand, counting down.
TAAACTTCCTAGCCAAACATTTAGGTAAGAATTTAAAGAGTAAGTTAAAGTTTAAAGAAAAGATAAGGTTTACATAATAACTTTCTTAACTTTCATATCAAACATTTAGGTAAGTTTAAGTTAAGGTTTAAAGTAAGATAAGATTTACATAATAACTTTCTTAACTTTCATATCAAACATTTAGGTAAGTTTAAGTTAAGGTTTAAATTAAGATAAGATTTACATAATAACTTTCTTAACTTTCATATCAAACATTTAGGTAAGTTTAAGTTAAGGTTTAAAGTAGATAATGAAATGTAAGTTAAGGTTTAAAGTAGATAAGGTTTATATATAACTTTCTGGCCAAACATTTAGGTAAGTTTAAGTTAAGGTTTAAAGTAAGATAAGGTTTACATAATAACTTTCTTAACTTTCTGGCCAAACATTTAGGTAAGAGCTTAAAGAGTAAGTTTTAAGAGTAAGTTAAAGTTTAAAGTAGATAAGGTTTAGATTATGACTCATCTTAAACTTTAAGGCCAAACATTTAGGTAAGAGTTTAAAGTGTAAGTTAAAGTTTAAAGTAAGATAAGGAAATGTAAGTTAAGGTTTAAAGTAGATAAGGTTTATATATAACTTTCTTGCCAAACATTTAGGTAAGAGTTTAAAGTGTAAGTTAAAGTTTAAAGTAAGATAAGGTTTAGATTATAACTTCATTGTTCATTCATGTTAAACTTCATTATTAAACTTCATTGTCACTTCATGTTAAAATTTATTACCAAGCATATAGGTAAGTTATGCCTTCCCTCAGTTTATAACACAAGTATAAAATAACTGTAATAATCATCTCATATTAATGTTCATCTTATATTAATGTTCATCTCATATTTAATCTTCATCTCATATTAATCATTATTGTCAGTTTATTTAATGGTGGAAAATAGTATAGTAATGTTTTAGATATTAATTATGTTCTATTAAGGTTATTTTTATTCTATTATAAGCTCACAACTTTTTTTCAGTATATATTTACTTTATATTTATTATATTATATTATTTTATATATAATATTATAGTATAAGTTTTTATGTTCCAGATATTATTTATATTATTATTATTATTATTTTAGTTATAATAATTCATATTATTTTATATATATATAACTTTTTATGTTACAGAATATCTATTTTCAGAAAGTGAAAGAAAATAAAGGAAAATCTTGACCTAAATATTTGTTGTTGTTGTTGTTGTTGTTTTTGTATATAAAAACCCAAACAGTAGTTAATTTATCAGAGCATGTTTACATTCACCAACGGGTTATTTCCTCAAATTGTTCAGTTTTTTTTTTCACGTCTCAATCACTTTCTTCCTCAAATTATTTAGTTTATTATTTACAATTACTTTCTTCCTCAAATTGTTCACTTTTGTTCATCTCAATCACTTTCTTCCTCAAATTGTTCAGTTTATTATTTTCATCTCAATCTCATTCTTCTTTTCTTCTTCCTCGGGTGTCGCATGACGTCGCTGTTTATGTCACCTAACGTCAACCCATCCACCTCACCTTTCCTATTACCATTAAATGTACAGTATATATATTTTATTATTATTATTATTATGGTATTTTATATAATTATTTTCTTGTATATAATTTCTGTCATGGTTCTGGGATTTTATTGTAGTTTTGTGAATGGTCCTAACTCATCTGTATATAACTATCTATCTATTTGTATTTATCATTTGTATATACATGTATCTATCTATCTATTTATATTCATTATCTGTAAATATCTATCTATCTATATTTATCATCTGTATATATCTATCTATCTGTTTATATTTATCATTTGTATATATCTATCTATCTATTTATATTTATAATTTGTATATATCTATCTATCTATTTATATTTATCATTTGTATATATCTATCTATCTGTTTATATTTATCATTTGTATATATCTATCTATCTGTTTATATTTATCATTTGTATATATCTATCTGGTCAAGGACTATGTGCCACAACTGTACACACTACACACAGCCAGTAGCGTCGCGAGGGGGGGGGGGGGCTGGGGGGGGGCATATATCCCTGGGGGGCAGCATTTAGGGGGGGCGTCAATTGCCAATTTGAAGTTGGGGAAAATAAAATTGGTTTGTTTCCACCAAAGTGAATCTGAAATAATGAAGTTAAACATTTCTTGAAACCATTAATGCACTCAAGGCATATTTTGATTTATTTTTTCTTTATATTATGAAACTTCACTTTGAGTTTAGAAGTGGGTTGGCATCTTCATTAGTATTCACGTAAATAAGTTAGATGAATAATTCATTTTTAAGGAGTAAAGATTTTATAAATTAGTTTCCAAGTGGGTTTAAATTGCTTCTATGAATACTGCTATTAGCCAACCACCATCACACTCCCTATTGGGGCACCATAACAATCTTTGTCCCCGGGCGCCAACAACCCTCGTGACGCCACTACACACAGCCAGTCATTGTATTGTTACCACACCATAGTCAACAACACCAACACCAACATTTACACACACACACACACACACAATTAAGGCTTTATGAGAACTGGTTAAATATTGATAGATAGACTACTCACCCATTCCTAACTTTGACACACATATGAGAATGAACTGGTTAGGTTATTGATGGTTATACTAACGCACACACACACACACACACACACACACACACACACACACACACACACACACACACACACACACACACACACACACACACACACACACCTTCACACACACACACACACACACACACACACACACACACCTTCACACACACACACCTTCACACACCTTCACACACACACACACACACACACACACACCTCTTCACACCCTAACTTGACACACATATCCTTCCTCCTACTCCACAGATGAGAAGGTTTGGTTGGGCAACACTTGTATGAGTTTTCTAGAGGAACGGAAGGAAGAGATGATGTACAGCCTGTGTGGGACGGGAAGGAGCATGATTGGATGGGATGAAAACTATAAACCTATTCAATGGAATATACTTAAACATTTATGGGCAACTTAGATATAAAAAACAACAATGTACAATATACTTAAACACTTATGGGCAACTTAGATATTAACAACAACAGTGTGCAATATACTTAAATGAAAACTATACACCTATTCAATGGAATATACTTAAACACTTATGGGCAACTTAGATATAAACATCAACAATGTACAATATACTTAAATGAAAACTATACACCTATTCAATGGAATATACTTAAACACTTATGGGCAACTTAGATATAAACAACAACAACAATGTGCAATATACTTAAACACTTATGGGCAACTTAGATATTAACAACAACAGTGTGCAATATACTTAAATGAAAACTATACACCTATTCAATGGAATATACTTAAACACCTATGGGCTACTTAAATATAAACAACAACAACAATGTACAATATACTTAAAAACTTATGGGCAACTTAAATATAAACAACAACAACAATGTACTGTACAATTATTCTTAAAAATCACTTAAATATAAATAATAACAGCAATGTGAAATATACTTAAACATTTATGGGCAACTTAAATATAAATAACAACAACAAAGTACAAATATTCTTAAAAAACAATTGTGGACATCTTAGAACTAAATAACAACAACAACAAAGTACAAATATTCTTAAAAAAAACACTTGTGGACATCTTAGAACTAAATAACAACAACAACAAACAACAACAAAGTACAATTAAAAACAAAGTACAAATATTCTTAAAAAATACTTGTGGGCAACGTATAAATTAACAATAACAACAATAGCAATAACAACATCAAGTCTATTATTCTCAAAAGACACTTGTGAAATATTTTTAGGTCACACAAACACACCCACACTTTTATACATACTTATTCTAATTTTTTTTATATGTTGTAAATATTATTCCTAAGTCATTTATTAATCTTCAAAATAATAATTATCATAACCCACTCATAATTATTTATTTAGTAGTGTATATTATTATCTTTAGTAGTATATTAATGGGATAATTATTAATACGCCTTTGTTACATTGGAGTGCCTTGATTCCTCCAAAGTATGCCAGGAAACAGAACCAGATGAACAAAAATAATGGTGTTCTGTATGTTATTGTTGCTTGGAATAGTTTGGAGGATTCAGTTGCTCCAGATTTACTAACGCTAACACTACTAACTCTATTAATTATGGACCTTGTGATTGTGTATGAAAATTGGAGGCTTCTGATTCCTCCTGACTATGCCATGAAACAAACAAGCTCCTTCCATATAAGTGTGTGTGTGTGTGAGTGTGTCTGTGTGTGTGTGTGTGTGTGTTTCGTGGCAATATTTGAAGGACTCGTTTACTGTACCTCCAATTTTCTGACTACATCACACACACACACACACACACACACACACACACACACACACACACACACACACACACATAAACACACATAAACACACACACACACACACACTGATCACTAGGCCTCTCTAACCTAAGCATGTTTATTTCTATATTCCAGGTTTGCGGGTTTTCGGTAATAAATGTGTGTACAGTACATAAACCTTCTTAGTACAGTTGGAGACAGGAATGGGTGGTACAGCCCAAGTGAAAGATGGTCCATTTCTCCCAATATCAAGTTCCTTAATTAGTGCCAAATAGGAGACACCAGGGGCAGAAGTCAGTATTGAGGATGGTGTGTGTGTGTGT
>JAWZYT010003230.1:0-12500 GCA_034508575.1 Petrolisthes manimaculis | reverse complement strand
AAAGTGTGGGTGGATATTTGATTGTGACTATATCGGTACCACACCATCGTTCAACACCATCATGGACGTTCTTGCATACAACCCATAGTTAGTCTCCTGGCATGATTGGGTGATAGTGGTAGTAGTGGTAGTGGTAGTGGTAGTGGTAGTGATACAGTATATACTAATGTAATTAAGCCTTTGTTTTTTATTATTAACCGTATATACTTATAACTGTGATTACTAGGACTGGTATTATGAAGGGGGCAGGCTTGGGGGGTGCGGGAATAGGGGGACAGGCTTGGGGTGGGTAGAAAGCCTGTCACCCTATTCCCGCATGCATCCCCCTAAACCCCCCCCCCCTCCCAAGTCTGTCCCCCTACTCATGCACCCCCTATTCCCCCAGTCCCCCCAAGCCTGTCCCCTATTCCCCCAGTCCCCCCAAGCCTGTCCCCTATTCCCCCAGTCCCCCCAAGCCTGTTCCCCTATTCCCCCAGTCCCCCCAAGCCTGTCCCTTACTCCCGCATCCCCCCAAGCCTGTTCCCCTATTCCCGCATCCCCCCAAGCCTGTCCCTTATTCCCCCAGTCCCCCCAAGCCTGTCCCTTACTCCCCCCCCCCCAAAGCCTGTCCCTTACTCCTGCACCCCCCCCAAAGCCTGTCCCTTACTCCCACACACCCTAAAATTACTTGCTTGACAGGAAGGTGTGTTGAACTTCACATTAACACCAAGACATACCTGGACCAATGGACTAGTGTAATATTGTATGGTTTGTATTGTGTAAGAAAGCTACCATCTAAACTATAGTGTGATATTATTTGATTGTATGGTGTTAGAAAGCTACCATCTAAATTATAGTGTGATATTGTTTGATTGTATGGTGTTAGAAAGCTACCATCTAAACTATAGTGTGATATTGTATGGTTTGTATTGTGTTAGGAAGCTACCATCTAAACTATAGTGCGATATTATTTGATTGTATTGTGTTAGGAAGCTATCTTCTAAATTATAGTGCGATATTAAATGATAAAGATTGTTACTTACTTAACCATCTTATTGTAAAGTTTCTCAGCTAACAAACAAACAAACAAACAGAGAGAGAGAAGATGTCAAATGTTTACATGCTTCAACCCAATGATGTGAATGTTTATTATTATTATTATTATTATTTTTATTATTATTATTTTTATTATTATTTGTATTATTATTTTTATTATTATTATTATTATTATTTGTATTATTATTATATTATTATTTTTTTTTTTTATTATTATTATTATTATTTTTATTATTATTATTTTTATTATTAGGCCTATTATTTGTATTATTATTATTATTATTATTTTTGTCCACAACTGTACGTCTATAATTATGTAAAAGTGAGACAAGGGCATTATGAACTTTATAAATGAATGTGATATTGGGGGATTATAAAGAGGGGTGGGGTTTGGTTTAAGGGGGTGTGGGGGAAGGGGACAGGTTTTTTTTGTGTTGATAATTCCGGAGCAACTGAATACTCCGGACCCATTCCAAGCAACAACAGACAGACAACAGATCATCATTAGTTTTGTTCTTGTGGTCCTGTTGTTTCCTGGCATACTTTGGAGGAATTGAAAAGCTCCAATTAGTATCATAACAAAAGCGAATTATCCCCGTAATATAAGAGTCGCAAGGAATGTTTGTTTATTATTATTATTATTAGTGTTTATTATAATGTTTATGTTTATATGAATTTATCCTTTGCACGTCACCAAGGAATGTTTGTTGATCAACGTTTGTTATAATATTTATGTTAATGTTATAATGTTTATGTTTATATAAATTTATCGTTTGCACATCACTTAGGAATGTTTGTTTATCAATTTTTGTTATAATGTTTATGTTTATATCAATTTAATAAATCCTTTGCACATCACTTAGGAATGTTTGTTTATCAATTTTTGTTATAATGTTTATATAAATTTATCCTTTGCACGTCACCAAGAAATGTTTGTTTATCAATTTTTGTTATCATGTTTATATAAATTTATCCTTTGGACGTCACCAAGAAATGTTTGTTTATAATATTCCCGCCCTCCTCAAGGGGGTCTGTTTCTTGTCATTTTTTTGGAGGAATTCGTAGCGTTCCAATTTACTAACAGGAGAATCCATCGCCTTAATCTCTCTCTCTCTCTCTCTCTCTCTCTCTCTCTCTCTCTCTCTCTCTCTTTCTTTCTCTCTCTCTCTATCTCTCTCTCTCTCTCTCTCTCTCTCTCTCTCTCTCTCTCTCTCTCTCTCTCTCTCTCTCTCTCTCTCTCTCTTCTCTCTCTCTCTGTGTCTATGAATTTATATAAGGGGGTTTGGGGTTGGGGGTGCGGGAGTAGGGGGACAGGCTTAGGGTGGGTGGGTGGAGGAGGTAGAAAGCTTGTCCCCTATTCCCGCACCCCCCCTCACCACCCCAAGCCTGTCCCCCAATTTCCACACCCCCTTAATTAAATACAATACCCACAATAAAAAGATGTAAAAAATGTTTATCTAAATACAGTATATATTTTTTTTTTTTTGCATAACTATAAAATTGGCCTCTTCATAAATAGTGTGTACAATTGCCAGCACTTATAACTAGTACAGGCGGCATTGTCACTCCCCTTTTCCCGTCCCAGTTACAAGTGTTGCCAATTGTACGGAGACAATTGACGACTTGCCAAGGACAGCAAAGCAATTATTGTATTTTAATTAAGAATAAAAAAACTGCCAATTACCACTTATTTAATCCCTTGTTATTTTTGTTATATATTTTCTATTTCATATTTTCTGTTATACCAAGTTACAGAATTTTTTTTTAGGGTATACTCCCATATTTAGAGGTGTTGTTAAAAAATAGCCTTAATTAAGAGACTGAATCTTTGTAGACTCTGGTAAATAACTAAAGAAACACCTTAGTGACTTTCCCATCCATTATACTTATTATCTCATTGTTGGAGACCATTTTATGTCATTGTTGGTCCCTGAGACACACATACAGTATTGTGGACGTGGTTTGTCAAAGATTTTCAGGTCTGCTTGCCGAAATTTCCCCAACTTCGACATCAGAATTTCCCTTTGTACCTCAGAAATTCCCTGTATACTCCTATTGAAGATTGTCATACATTTACCATTTTTATGGTATTTCGTCAGGTGGAAATTTCCCGATTTACTTTTGAACAGTTTTCTATAATTTTCCCATTGTTACTTGTTAAGAGGTAGTTTGTGTATATGTGCTTGTATAAAAATATTTCAACCACCATAACCATCGCGAGAAATGTATGTATTTTATATAGGGTACAAACGATAATTATGATTTAATAAAAACTATATTAGTATTAATATTTATACGAACACACACCTTAGCAGTTCCATTGATATCACTATGAAGTCAAATGATCCAGTTTATCGACAGTGTAATGAAACAGAATAATTTAGTGTTGGTTTCTTGCGAGTTTAATGGCTGAAAAAGCTCTGTAGTCACGTATGAACGAATATCAACAAACATCAGATTGAGTCTTGTATCTTCATCTTCATCTTGTATTGAAGCCTTCTTTGTCGATTGTAATAAATCATTCCCAGTAGAAACAGTGACCACCACCAAGCCGATATTACTACGAGAACACATCATACATCACTTGTTGGTTGCTGTGTTTGTTATTGTTTTGACTGTTAAGCATGTCGTACTGTAGGCAGCGAGTATCTACTGAAATCATCTCTTTTTCTGTTATTACCTTTGTTGGTGGTCACTTGGAACATTTATACTACATTAAAAATTAAGAAATATTCACATGTATATATAAAACCGATGAATGTTTATCCATTGAGGCACACACATCAAAAATAATACAGCACAATAAAACTCCTCAAACTATATTACTAGCTCATCAATATGCACTTTTACGTCTTTAAGATGTTTACTGGAATACTAAAATCATAGTAAATACGTTATTTTAACGAAGAAAGGTCTATAATAGCACTGGGTGGTAAAACGTGCTAAGCGCCGAAAATAAACAAACGAGAAAATCGCGTTCAAAGTGCTGTAACTTTGTAATTAATTAAGTTATTTTAATAGTTCCGGTCTTAAAATGTTCACACATGTATCCTCTATACATATATCCTAGTTATAATACACGGAAGCCATCGCACAATGAACAGGAAAACGATTAACGCGATTTTCTCCGATTTTTCGTGTGCACTCGATCAGAAAAGTTCGTGAATATGTAATTTTTTTCACCATAATATCAATATTCAAGTAAGAATCAATGTTTAAACAAAGTATGAAATTAAAACAATGTTATTAAATACACAGATAAAGCACAATAAAGGCACGTGTGTACAAGGCGGGAGGGGTAGGAGAAACTGGGTGGCTGGATGCAGTGTGGGGAGGGTGGCGAGAAATAGGCGCGCTGTGATTGGCCCAGGCAGGCCTACACACCACACTACGCATCACGCCATTGGTTCCTCACTCCGCTGGAGCTTAGCATGTTCTACCACCAACTGCGGGGACACTACCAAAGCACCCAGCAACAGGTTCCAACGCAGCTGAAAACCACATGCCCTTGGGAGGGACTTTGGACCTTATTGCCAGTTGTGAAGTGAGCTCACTGTTTGTGATCCTGGATAGAGGAAGGATGGGGGAATATAATGGTACAATAAAACGGGTTTTGGCCGAGGTGGCGTTTACCACGTTTTACCACCCAGTGCCTCAATTATTTATGCAATTTGGTCGATGTACACAATATAGAATAAAAAAATAAAAAAATCTGGAAGTATGTGGTGTCAACCGTTAGTTAGATCCACGCTTAATTAATTAATGCGAACGGTCCTATTCTCCATGTCTAGTGAAAATTCCCTATACTTGGCAACACTTTGTATACCAACACACAGCGTGCCTTTAATTAATAATAAAGGTGATATTCCTCACACCATTTGTTTACATTATTTAGTGCTACTATTACACAATATAGGGGGGAAATTAGTTTACATAGTTTAATTAATGAATAATTGGTGTATATTATATAGCAGTAAATATTGTTAATAAGTTAGTGAAAGAATAAAGGTGGGATGAACTAATAGTTGTCAAATTGTCACCAATAATTCAATAAATCATTATGTCATTAACTCATTGAAGTTCATTAATAATAATATACAGTAATTATTTCCAGCTGATATTATTACAAAGTAATAAAAGTTAATACAAGTATAACGTAATACAGAATACTAATGTATATATTTTCTGACTTTTATATTCACTGTAATTTATATTTTACCTTCCATAGTTTTAATAATTAGTATTATAGTTGTAGAACTACTACTGAATCCATTGATATAAACTAATATTTCCTTTATTGTGTAATTGGTGAGTTAAGTTAAGAAATATAAATATTATTTGAAATTGGAATGTTGTGTTGAGAATGTAAACAAATATTAGTGTGTGAATGTGGAGTGTCAACTTTACACACACACACACACACACACACGTGTTTATAGTAATTATAGCCCATTATATTCTTATTGGAACATTACATACATATATACATACACCATTATGAGGCTACACACACACACACACCATTATGAGGCTACACACACACACACACACCATTATGAGGCTACATACACACATTACACAGTCCATTTTCGTATTGGAACAGATTACACACATACACATACCATCATCATGAGGCTACACACACACACACACACACACATATCATGAGGCTACACACACACACACACACATCATGAGGCTACACACACATACACATACCATAATGAGGCTACACACACACACACACACACACACATCATGAGGCTACACACACACACACACACACACCATCACGAGGATACATTGTTACACCTAATAACGTACAAAGATCTAATTAGTTGAAGCCCAAACTAGGGGATAATCTGCCTAACTATTCTTGATTCCTGGCTACATGGATAGATAGTTTGCTATAAATGAACTAACCAGTCTAGTATTGAGGTTAGTAATATAATTAATCTAACTCATAAAGTATTGAGGGTAGTAATATAATTAATCTACCTCTTAAAATATTGAGGGTGGTGATATAATTAATCTAACTCATAAAGTATTGAGGGTAGTAATATAATTAATCTACCTCTTAAAATATTGAGGGTGGTGATATAATTAATCTAACTCATAAAGTATTGAGGGTAGTAATATAATTAATCTACCTCTTAAAGTATTGAGGGTAGTAATATAATTAATCTACCTCATAAAGTATTGAGGGTGGTAATATAATTAATCTACCTCTTAAAGTATTGAGGGTAGTAATATAATTAATCTACCTCTTAATTCCGGACCCCTACAGAAGTTTTTGGTGAAGTGTTTTTTTTTACGACTTTCAATACTAGACTGGTTGGGTTATTTACAGCAAACTACCCATGTCTGGTTAGGCAGATTATACGCTAGTTTGGGCTTCAACCAATCACATCTTTACCCGTCAGCCAATGGGAAAGGAGGATTTAGATGACGTCACGTTTTGGCGGTTACTTGTATTGTATAAATAAGGAGGGTAGGTAGTTGAAGGTAAGACTCCAGTCACTCCACAGAGAACTCTCATATGGTGTATATATGTTGTGTTGTGTTGTGTTTCCACTAAGATATACTCAACGTATCTCTCACCTCTGCCCACCTCTTACTTCATTGTGGTGAGTATATATATATATATAAAACACTCCGTCTGTCTGTCTGTTTACCCGCTATGTACGGCCTCATTGTTTGACCTAGAGTAAAAAGTAATACGCCATTAATTTTGATCAGTGAAGCCTGGGAAATGTCCTTGGCTTACAAATTATTTTTTTAAATGACCAATGGTGGTGGGGTTCGATCCCAGTACCCCTGCAACCCAAGCCAAAGTTAGGCTGTTATAATATTGACATTAATGGATTCGACAGGGCAGTTTTTAAATTTGCTTACATTTTGTTAATTTTGTTTCAGGCTTGGGGTGGGTGGAAAGCCTAGCTGTCCCCTATTCCCGCACCCCCCACGCCTGTCCCCCCAATCTCGCACCTCCCAAAACTCCCTGCACCCCCCAAGCCTGCCCCCCTGTTCCCTCACCCCTTTATTACCAGTTTAATACCTGTTTAAAAAAGTATATAATAGTGTGAAATAACATGTTGCTATCATACCCGTCGTCGTTCATAGGAGAAAAATATTATCGTACAGTGGAGTGAACGAGAGCATTTGGGGGGGGGGGGGGCTGAACGAACACTACTGAGAGAGAGAGAGAGAGGGAGAGAGAGAGAGTTAGCTTGACACTATCTCGTCTCTCTCACCTTCCCTTCCACTTCACCTACCTTCTCTCTCTCTCTCTCTCTCTGTGTGTGTGTGTGTGCTCAGTATTCGGGTTTCTCTCTCCCTTTCCTCTCCTCTCCTCTCTCTCTCTCTCTCTCTCTCTCTCTGTGTGTGTTCTCGGTATACATTTTTTCTCTCTCTCTCTCTCTCTCTCTCTCTCTCTCTCTCTCTCTCTCTCTCTCATTAAAGACAAAATTCCGATGCATAATATTCAAAGCAAATCTAAATCTTGGTTCTTAGGGAGGGGCCTGAGGGGTGTTTCTTGCCGGGGCGTCACTTATATACGTAACCCGCCAGCCAGCAAGACCCCCCATAAGACTCGGATTTTTTTTTTTTTTTTTTTTTTACTTTTTTTTACTTTTTTTTTTTTACTTTTTAATTTACTTTTTTTTTACTTTTTTTTTTTACTTTTTAATTTACTTTTTTTTACTTTTTACTTTTATTTACTATTTACTTTTATATACTTTTTTGTTTACTTTTACTTTTATTTACTATTTACTTTGTAATTTACTTTTTTATTTACTATTTTTTTCTTTCATTTTTTTTGCTATTCTCATTTACTCCATATTTACCAACATAAAATAATAATAGTGTTCTTTCTGTTGTTGTTGCTTGGAATAATTTGGAGGAATCAATTACTCCATATTTACCAACACAAAATAATAATAGTTCTTTCTGTTGTTGCTTGAAATATGAACAAAAATAATTACTGTTTCTTACCTAATAATAGTTTAATAGTTTGGAGGAATTATTTACTCCATAATTATCCTAACACTATATTCCCCTCTTATAAGAATGTCAAATTATACGTTAGTGATCAATAGTGAATGTTAACGTTGCATCCGGGGTTTCAACTCTTGCTAATACCCTACTGTTATTTCGTTTTCAGTGTTCAGGGGTAGAGGGACATATGAGCCATTTTTTTTTGTATTTATTTATTTAGTAGGGGCCGCTGCATACACACACACACACATACACACATATATACACACACACACACACACATACATATATATATACACACACACATACATATATATATACACACACACATACATATATATATACACACACACATACATATATATATACACACACACATACATATATATACATACACACACACACACACATACATATACACACATTGTAACACCTTCATACACACACACACACACATATAAGTGCTTCAAATCTATACCACACATGGTCGTTATGTCGTTGTGGCACTAGGTAGGAATGTCCATGGCAGTAGTGTAATATAGAACACTAGCTACTATATACCTACCAAATGGTCGTTATGTCGTTGTGGCACTAGGTAGGAATGTCCATGGCAGTAGTGTAATATATGACATGAGATAACCTGACTTTATTTTGACCCTAAAAACCCATTGTAATAGAGATCAATATGGTTTGGTGCATCTCTCCTCGCTTTCACCCTTTATACTGACACTAGGCTTGGGGTCGATGGCAGGCGCATCCTCTCACTTTTCAAAAAAATTTCTCCCACTTTTCTCCATTTTCTGTTGCAACGGGGACGAGTGTTGCAGCCGAAATGCAACTGAGTGAACCCACACACATCCCCAAGCTACCACAAGTATTAGATTTGATTTAGGTAGACTAGGAAGGGTTATATTTGTACAAGTCCATTAGGTTACGGTGATATAAGCGCCTCACAACATCATCTAGTTGTTGGACCTTTGCTTGCTCTATTCCCGGCAAGTGGTTTAGTCAAGCGAGTGATCGTTACTGGAGTCAAACGTAGGCATCATGATACTCCTTCTGTGGCCACTCCTTCACACTTCAAACACTACACTTTTATCTATATATACATGAACTTAGCGACATATACACCATCTATGTAGCTTAGGAATAGTGAATGAAGTATAGATATGAAGATAAATAGGTATAAAACCATAATAAACATGTATAAAAGGTGTAATATCAACGAGGAGGAAAACCCGAACTATTCTGAAAGGTGAACGTAAGGGTTTGGAAATGTTTTGAAGCCTGGGTACGCAGTCTAGTGAGCCGAGCGCAATCATGGCGGCTCATCCGAAACCATTGTGACAAACTGTCTCCACGGCTTGTCAACTCCTACCCTTCACTATACTCTTAAACCACACCTTTATCTCACCCTTATCATGTGTATTGGTATTAGTTTAAGATCGGGGGATTTATTTTGATGTTTGGTGTGTCCGAATTCGACTTATAATACGTTTAGTTCTCTTAAAAAGTGAGAAAATGTATTGGTACTTTGAAATGAACCTATTAGCCAAGGGTGTCACAATGATTCGTGTTCTTTTCCTCCGCTTGGTAATCTGAACTGCTAACCTATATCAACCCTTAATGTCAGAGGGTATAGGAGTGATATTCATGTGACCTCGGTGGGGATAAAGCAGCTGTATCCCCAACACCCAAGCCAAAACCGACCTACCTAACCTAAATGGGAAGGTCGTTTTTCCAGTGTCTCTTGTTATCATGTGCTATGAGGGGAATTTTATCCTTGGTTTGTAAGAACAGGTGCACAATGAGATTCTAGCCATTCTTTCCAGTGAAATGTAGCGTTATTTATCAAGTTTAATGGCTGTAATGCAGATGAATAACGCTAGAATAATATCAGATCGAGCACGGATGAATGTAAACACCTCCCCAGGCCCCGTTGAAAGCTTGATAAACAAAACAACGTCGTCATTTTTTCCCTTTTGCGAACACCACCACCACCACCGGGAGTGATGTGTCTGGGTACCGTATATTACCAACCTGAGACTCGCTTCCACACGCCTCCTCTCTTCTCTTTATTTTACTCTCTTCTCTTTATTTTACTCTCTTCTCTTTATTTTACTCTTTTTCTTCCACTGGGGGCAAAATTCAGACGCAGAGAGGAAGCATAAAGAGTCTGTAAGATAGGAAACCCGCCTCCTAGACAAAGGATATTCGACCTTGTTTAAAAAAATGAAAAAAGAAAAAAAAAATAGATAGCTAGCGGGGGGTGGTGGGTGGAAAGTTTGTGCAAGCATCGTACATCCGGCAACACCAATGATTGGAAACAAAACCAATATGAAAAGTCAGCGAGTATAATGTTTTTCAAAATATTGTTGTACTTTTTTTTTTTAGTTGGGTATGAAATAGAAAATGTGTCATTATTATTATTATTATTATATTATTATTTTTCCTGCTGCTGTGTTGTGCTATTGATGTTTTTATTTGACTGGTTAATTATTTATTGCGCAAATATACTTGTTAATATTGTAAATGGCATTTAAACTACGATAAAATAATATTCAATAAGTTATTTTAAGTACTGTAGTCTTTTTATTTGATTATTAAGTCGTAGTAATAGGATAAGAGATTGTTTTTGTCTTTCCTCTCTCTCTCTCCCCTCCTTCCTCTCTCCCCTCTCTCTCCCACCTCTCTCTTTGCCCCTCCTCCTCTCCCTCTCCCCTCTCCTCTCTTCCCCCTTCTATCTCTCTCTCTCTCTCTCTCTCTCTCTCTCTCTCTCTCTCTCTCTCTCTCTCTCTCTATTATAGGCTAATCAATTAACACTATATCCTTTTGAAGTGAAATTGTTATTGTCATTATTGTCTCGGTGAAGTTGGTAACAATTATTAAGATGACGGGAGACTGGCAACACTGGTCGATTACCCTGCCTCTGACATCTTCCTCCCTCTCTCTCTCTCTCTCCCTCTCTCTCTCTCTCTCTCTCTCTCTCTCTCTCTGCAAGTAAGTGAGATAGAGAGCGCAGGAAGGGGAGAGAAAGAGAGCGAGAGAGAGAGAGAGGAGAGCAGGGAAGAGGCGATTGAGTGAGAGAGAGAGAGAGAGAGCGTTAAGAGGCGATTGAGAGAAAGAGAGAGCGAGAGAGAGAGAGAGTTAAGAGGTGATTGAGAGAGAGAGAGAGAGAGAGAGAGAGCTGTTTGGATTATATTGTCAAAATGAATTTATTGTTACAGTTAAAACGAATATCAAAGTCGAAGGGATTATATGATACAACCAAGAAGAGAGAGAGAGAGAGAGAGAGAGAGAGAGAGAGAGAGGGAGGGGGGGAGAGAAGGAAGGGGAAAGAGAGAGAGAGAAGGGGCCAAAGAGAGAGAGAGGGGGCAAAAAAAGAGAAAGAATGAGTGAGAGAGAGGGAGCGGAAAAGAGAGAGAGAGAGGGGGGGGAAGAATGAGAGAGAGAGAGAGAGAGAGAGATAAAGAGCGAGTTGTTGTTGTTGTTGTTGTTGTTGTTGTTAATGAAGTGTGACATACCACCACCATAGACTGTGTGTGTGTGTGTGTGTGTGTGTGTGTGTGTGTGTGTGTGTTCTGCCCACCGCCGCCATCGCCTACCCACCTACACTCCTACCCACCTACCCACCTATCTACCTACCTACCTACTTACCCACCTACCCACCTACCTACCTATCCTCCCACCTACTTACTTACTTACCTACTTACCACTTACCCACCTACAAACCCACCCACCCATATACCCACCTACCAACCCACCTACCCATATACCTACTTACATACCCCCCCACCTACTTACACACCCACCTACTTACACACCCACCTACCTACCTACCCCCCCCCCACCCCCCACCCCCCCAAGGAAAGAGGGTGTCAATATTTATCAAGTTATTCACTGGATAATTTTTTGGGGAAACTTTGTGGGAGGAAGGGTGTGATTTGGGTAAGAGAGAGAGAGAGAGAGAGAGAGAGAGAGAGAGAGATACATACAGACACAGACAGACAGAGATACACATACACAACACACACACACACAGATACACACAGAGAGAGAGAGGAGAGAGATACACACACACACACAGATACACAGAGAGAGAGAGAGAGAGAGATACACACACACACACACACACACACACACACACAGATACACACATACAGAGAGAGGGAGAGATACACACACACATAGATAGAAATAGAGAGAGAGAGAGATACACACACACATAGATAGAAATAGAGAGAGAGATACACACATACAGAGAGAGAGTGAGAGAGAGATAGAGAGGTATGATGTCTGTCCCTGCCTGCTCTCTGAATATTACATTCTCTCAAATCTGTGGCATGTCTGTCTGTGTGTGTGTGTGTGTGTGTCTGTCTGTCTGTCAACGCACTATCTATTTCTCTGTCTATCTGTCTGTCTGTATGTCTGTCGTTCATCATACCATCTTTGTGTATGTGTGTCTGTGT
>JAWZYT010003229.1:15000-42500 GCA_034508575.1 Petrolisthes manimaculis | reverse complement strand
TAATTCAGCCAGAAGTCATTTTAGCGGCTAACATTCTTTAGTTTGTGTGCTTACAAACCAATACCGACCACTGTGCAATCCACCCCTGTTGCAATTTTCAATGTTAATACACACCACATCACTCGGTAATTACGTACAGTTGCCAAAAAAGGTATTGGTACAAATCTTTATAGAACTTTAACCCTAGTAATATCCATAACTATTTGTATGGACTATAAACATGTATAACAGAAGGAAATATACATATCCTTCTGTAATACATACTTATACACATAATATACATATCCTTCTGTAATACATACTGTACTTATAATCCCTAGAAACAATTATGGACATTAATATATTTAATGTTGTATCAATAGTTGTCGCAATACAATTTTTGGCAACTGTACCTTTTCGGTGGACCCACAAGGCAAACCTTAACTAGAATGTAATGTAGCAGCAGAAATTTTCACTTGTTAGGCTGTAGCTATAGTACATGCCTGGTAACTAACCTAACATCTATCTATCTATCTCTCTATCTCTCTATCTCTCTATAACTCTATTGCCTCTATCTATCTGACGCCTGGTTCCCTCCAAGGGGGTGGCCACGGTGTGTCCAGTTGTCCCTGTTCCAACACTCCCTCTTTACTCCTTACTCTGTTCCAACACTCCCTACTTACAGTACTTGGTCCATCCCTACTCTGTCCCTCATGTTACTCAACTTTACATACTCTTCCACTCTGTTCCAATACTCCCTCCTTACTCGGTCCAGCCCTCCCCTCCCTCTCATGTTTCTCTCCTTTACATACTCTTCCACTCTGTTCTGCCATCTAACTGGTGGTCTGCCTCTCACACCAGGTCCCACAACTTCACTTACATACACCTTATTTACAAACTCCTCACCTTACATTTTCTCTACATGTCCAGAACCACTTCAATGTATTACACTTCACTCTCTCAACCACTCCACAACCTAATCTAACCTAACCAGTTGAAGATATTACTTTGTCTGTCTTAATTAAGCCCTCTTCTATGCTACGATATTATTTGTATTATGCCATGAACTTGACAAATTATTATTTATTATTATTATAAAATATTGATTAATAAATATTATTATAATTATTATTATTACTACTACTATTATTCCTATTATTATTACTACTACTTTTATTATTACTATTTTTATCATTATTATTATTATTATTATTACTTGGCGAAATTTCGCCAAGTATGTCGCTCGGTGATCTTATTATTATTATTGTAATTATTACTAGTACTATTATTATTTATTACTATTATTATTATTAATAATATTATTATTATTACAGACGTGAGTGAGGGAGGGAGAGAAGAGGAAGACAGCGAGGGAGAACTGACTCAACAACAACAACAACAACACCCACCACCACCACTACCACCCTTCACACCACCACCCCCCTCCACCACCACCACTCACCACCACCACCACCACCCCCTCTACCCTTCAATAATAATAACAATATGGATGCTCGTACAATGACCGCCCCTGTTAACGCCGGCACCCCCCCGCCCCCACACCCGCCCAAGCAGCTACTAGGGTGTATGTCCCCCTCGGTGTACGTGGGTGGAGGGTGTGGGGGCGGGGGGTGCGGGGGTACACTGGGCCGAGTGAGTCCCGGGCACGACCTAGGCTACCACACCCCTCGTCACTAGACAACAACAACAACAACCCTCCACCCCCCATACACCCCCCCTCCTCACAGCCAACAGACACACACACAGCACACCACAACACCCGCCCCCGCCGCCCCCATCATCGCCGTGGTCTGAGGTTCGAGCCTCACCGTTCCCAGCGCTGGATTTATCAGCGTTGTCCTCCTGTCCTCGATCCTCACCACGACCACAACTACCACAGATACCACCACTACAACAACAACAACAACAACAACAACATAATGAATGTACTGATCAACTGTTGGCTACTTATAAAGGTGAGACATACAGTACTCACACACACACACAAAGTGTGTGTGTCTGAGAGAGATAGACAGACACATACATACATGGAGAGAGAGAGTATGTAATAAAAATAATAATAATAATAAACGGTTTAATTGAACAGAGTGCAGCCGTGAGGCTTGAAAATATACATACATAATAAATTGATACAATGGACATAATGGATGAATAGAGTGAGATGTGTAATATATATACAAAGATGATACATGTATAGAGTGGATGATTACTTGTTTATTATATTTGTGATGGTAGGAATAGGACTATTTTTGTATCTGTCCGTTCTTGTTTTGATTGGTTTAAGTTTATTGTAGTGACGAGCCTGCCCTAGATGGAGGGGGTAGGGTGGGGGGTAGAAGTGGACGGAGTCTGGGGTGTAGCAGCTACTTTTCCCCAAAGGTCTGGAGGTCACGGTTGTGTCTCTCTGTCAGTGAGGGTAGCTTAAGGGAGATTAGCGCCTGGTCGTATGTAGTGTAGGTGACCCCCAATATAATTCTACAAGCTCTCTTTTGTACCCTCTCCAGCCGGCGTTGTTGTGTGATGGTTAGTGATGATGAGAAGGATGGAGATGAGTAAGTCAACTTGGGTAGGATGAAAGTAGTATATATATCCCTGAGTTGTTGATGTAGGGCACCCAAGGACTTCATTGTTTTCAGCATGTAGAGTCTGTAGGTGGTTGCCTTGATGATGGTGGTGATGTGTTGCTTCCAATCTAGTTTATTGTCAATGGTGACTCTCAGAAGTTTAGTTGACTCCAGCAGCTGTAGTGAGTGAGAGCCAATAGTGACATTAGGTGGTGGTACTGGAGTGGTGGATGTACTGATGTGCATCACTACACTCTTGCTTTGGTTGATGGTGACACTGTTTTCTCTGGTCCAGGATTGCAGGTGGTCAAGGATATTCTGTAGATGACTGTAATCAGGAGAGTCATTGTTAATAGTGACTCCTACTGTAGAGTCATCCACATACTTCCAGCGGTGTGGTGTGTCAGTGAGGGCGTCGTTAATTAGCAGCATAAAGCAAAGTGGGCCCATTTTTGTTCCCTGGGGGACACCACAGGTCAGGTTTAGAGAGGTGGAGGTGTGATTTTGATACCGTGTGACCTGCTGTCTCTCACACAGAAAGTCACACAACCATGCCACAAGATATCCAGGGAGACCTAATTTAAGCCCTTTTTTTTATCACTATGGTGTGATCCACTAGATCAAAGGCCTTCCGAAAGTCTATGAAGGTTAAAGCAAGAGATGTTTTGTACTGTATGTGTGTGTGTAAGGCTGCTTTCACACGGACGTTTTTGTACCGGCATTGGACAAGCGCTTGCCACACATCCATGTTTCAATGTTGACAGGCCACTACCACCACCACCCTGCTCTCCCACCAAATTTCAGATGAAGGACACACAAAATAAAGCAGTGTTTGTATACACACCAATGTAAACACTGAAAAACAAACATCTGTGTGTAAGGTTTGAGCAGGACTAACAGAGTCCTCTGGGCTGTCACCCAGCTGATAGAGATGGTCAATGGTAGTGATGCCTGTACTGTCTGTATGTGTGTTACCTATAGACTGGTGTTACAGTTGTCATTACCACCAGTAGTCAGTAACAACATGTGTGTGTCGGTGTGTTGTGTTGGACTGGTGTACAATGTGTCGTGTGAAAGGTTACATTTAACTCCATTCAATGTTAAAACGTCACATTCCCGAACGCACGTTCGGGAACTCTCATGTGAAAGCAGCCTAAGAGAGAGAGAGACATACACAGACAGAGAGACAGACCACAACTACCACAGATACCACCATTACAACAACAACATAATGATTGTACCAATCAGTTGTTGGCTACTTATAAAGGTGAGACACACATACACAGTGTGTGTGTATAGTGGCCTGTCCCATTGGTGATAGAAGGCTCTTGTTCATCTACACATTAGCCACACATTATTGACTCATGGGTTTTTAATAGACAGGGTTCACCTTCCCTACTGTGATATTGTCTGGTCCCTCTAACAGTGTGAGAGTAGTTGAGAGTGAAGTGTAATACATTGAAATGGTTTGGACATGTAGAGAGAATGTAAGGTGAGGAGTTTGTAAAGAAGGTGTATGTAAGTGAAGTTGTGGGCTGTGGTGTGAGAGGCAGACCACCAGTTAGATGGCAGAACAGAGTGGAAGAGTATGTAAAGGAGAGTAACATGAGGGGGAGGGGAGGGCTGGACCAAGTAAGGAGGGAGTGTTGGAACAGGGAAGACTGGACACACTTCTGTCGTGGCCACCCCTTTGGGGGAGTTACCGGAGGGAACCAGGCGTCACACCTATAGATAGATAGATAGATAGATAAACTGACAATATGGTATCTTATTGTGTAAGATCTGTGTCATATGCACCTCTCTGGGTACTGGATGGGTGATGGTTCTTACAGTTTCTCACAGGTGCTGAGGCAGGAGGCTTGTAGTGTGGCAGGGAACACACTCCTATGTACAGGAGGCTGGCCTCATCCACAAATTATAATTTTATGATATTTATGGTTTTTAGATGGTTTGATAGTTTTTTTAGTTTTGATTCTTTTTTATATTTTAGTTATTGTCATGTTTTTGTTGTCCAAGCGACACAAAGCTCGCTAGCTTTTCACTAAGTGAGCTTGCTCTGTACAGGACTGTTTTTGTTGGCAGCTTGGATACCAAGCTGTGCCAAGCGGTAACTGTTAAAAACAATCATAATTACCGGTATTATTATTATCATTACTATTATTATGATTACTATTATTTTTACTATTATTACTCTTATTATTTATTAATATTATTATTATTATTATTATTATCATTATTATTATTATTACTATTATTATTATTTATGTTATTATTATTATAATTATCATCATCATTAATACTACTATTATTATTCATATTATTATTATTACTTTCCAGGGAAGCGTGTTGGTCGAACATCACCCTTTGACAAATTAAGTGATGAGTTAGTGGTGAGAATATTATCCTTCCTACCCACCAATTCTGTGTGTCAATGTGCCAGGGTAAGTATATATATGTGTGTTTGTTATTGTCTGTCTCTTAAGTCACACCTACACACACAGTTTTAACTGACAGACTGCAGTCTGCTGTGTGTACACACACACACACTATTTAATTGTACAGTAATGGGCAGTGGTGTTACGATGGTTGTTGGTGCCCGGGGGACAAAGGTTGTTATGGTGCCACAATAGGAGGTGTGATGGTGGGTGTCAGGCTGTCAGCTGGGGGGGGGGGGGGTCTAGCAGTACTCATAGAAACAATTTAAAGTCACTTGGAAACTATTTCTTTTTAATTTTTAGTCCTTAAAAATTAATTGTTCATCTAAGTTATTTACATGAATACTAATAAAGATGCCTGTATACCCATTTCTAAACCCAAAGTAAAGTTTCATAATTATTATGAAGAAAAAATTCATTAGAAAATGTCTTGAGTGTAGTAATAATGTTATCAGGAAATGTTTAACTTCATTATTTTTATATTCACTTTGGTGTAAACAAACCAATTTAATTTTCCCCAACTTCAAATTGGCATTCGGCACCCCCCTAAATGCTGCCCCCAGGGACATATGTCCCCCCCAACCCCACCCTTGTGACACCACTGGTAATGGGTAATAATGGTTTACCATGTAGTGTATAAGGAATGTTGGACAACAACTCAATACAGTTCCAATAACCATTCTCAATGTTGACAATGGTTTGGAAAATTTGAACTGTGTTTAGTTGTTGTTCAACACTCCTTATATACTACATGGTCCACCACTATTACCCATTAATGTACCTTCTATCTTAACCTTAGTTAACACACACACACACACACAACACCATAACAACATGTCTTCCTTTACAACATTTGTACATTGTGTTTCTCAGCCTGGCTGTGGTGTTAACACACAGACAACACCATAACAACACACAGCCAACATCTACACAACACACAGACAACACCATGACAACACACAGCCAACACCCATACATCATATACACACAGACAACACCATGACACACAGCCAACACACACAAAATATCTACACACAGCCAACACACAGACACCATGACAACATCTACACACAGCCAACACCATAACAACATACAGCCAACACCATAACAACATCTCTTCCTTGCCAACATTTAAACATAGTACTTCTCAGTCTACCTTTGGTACTCACTTATATGAAGAAAAAAGTGAAGAGATTAATATTTTTTGTTTGTGTGTGAGTAAGCACTACTTTTCACTTTACATAATTGTACAGTACATGGATATCCCATGTAAATTATATCAATATTATATTATTAAAGTATTTCAATAAAGTATATCAATAATATCAATAAATTTCCCCCAATGTAAACATCACCACTGTTGGTCAATTAAAACACACACACACACTCTCTGTGTGTGTGTGTCCCTCTTCTGTGTGTGTGTCTTTCTCTGTATGTGTGTGTATAATAAATCTTCATATATATGTGCATGTATGTATGTAATAAAACCAAACTTACCCCCCGTAAGGGAAGTATTGGCTGTGGTGACATGGGCAGTACTTCAAGGGTTTGGACATCCCTTCAGTCCCAGCTAATCCTTTTCAGTTCTTCATGTATCCCTCCATTCCTTTACTTTCCTTTGTATTTACTGTCACACCTTTCTATCACCCCTTCACACCCCTCTATCACCCCTTCTCACCCCTCTATCACCCCTTCACACTGGTGAGGGCTGGTTATCCAAAAATGACGAATTTGTCATTTTTGGATAACCAGCCCTCACCAGTGTGAAGAGGTGATAGAGAGGTGTGACAGTAAATACAAAGGAAAGAAAAGGAACAGAGGGATACATGAAGAACTTGCCTGGGCCCAGTGGGGCTGACTTTATTCTCTGTAAATATTAGTTATCCCCCACACGGCTACAATAAACATTGTTGTAGCATCTGGTCACTTTATAATGCATTTGACAACATCTGTCCACATGGATTATAAATACACGTGAGGTGTACTACAACTGGAGGCCTTTTTTTTCCACTGCTGTGTGTACCACCAACACACGGGGTGTATTATACCTTTGTATACAACAGTGTAAACTCCCTACCACTTATAGTGCCTTTGTATACAACAGTGTAAACTCCCTACCACTTATAGTGCCTTTGTATACAACAGTGTAAACTCCCTACCACTTATAGTGCCTTCAGGGCTGGTGTCATTTAAGGTACGGCACCACTTGTAGCTCTTGTGGTAACATGGACTTGTGGCCACAACACTGGCTGTGGTATCAAAGCCTTTCCCACAATGAGGCCCCCAGACTCCCTGGTCTCTCTATCTATATATATATGTGTGTTTATTTTTCCTTCCTTGTGGATTTACGCATATTCCTGAATCACGTGCCACCAAGTGATTTATTTGCAGTATGTATATATATAAATACTAAAGTTAGGGTATTGTTTTGTAGGTGTGTGGTCGTTGGTATGTATTAGCCTGGGACCCCAGACTATGGTCCACTATTACCCTTACATCTGAAGCCATACATGCTGACAGAGCCATTAAACAAATTACAAGACTACTGGCAAGAGATTCGGGAGGATGTGTACATGTAGAAAAGGTAAGTGTGTGTGGAGAAAGTGTCAGGATATGTGTGTGTGTGTGTATACTCTGTTCACGCTTAGATGGTGGAGAAGCCTGGCAGATATATGTGAGCCTTGCGGTCAAAATTCACAGTGACAATTTACTTGGAGCTGGTAATATCTTGATTTGAACATAGAGTGTGTAGTAAAAAGTGAGCGACAGTGAGAGGAAAACAGGTCAACTGGAGGACCTCTGAGTAACCCTTGTAACTTGCCGTGTTCCAAAGCAGACTTCAAGGCTTCTTCATCCATTTAGTACCAATTTTTATACATTTCATTTCACCTATCTTTCGGAAGCACAAGGGAGTGTGTTTTTATGCAACGAAAATTTAGAAAAAAACGTACACATAAATTCACTACTTACATAAACAGGTTAATATATTTCAAAACCATAGCCAAACAAAGCAGCCGGACTCTGGGCAGGGAGTGGTGTGTGTGTGTGTGTGTGTGTGTGTGTGTGAATGGATTAACAAACCGACACAGGAAGTTGACAGGCGCCTATAGGGACCTGAGATTAGAATATGGTTTAAGGCTGTAAGAGAGAGAAACTTAGATGAAGGTAACAAATGAGGAATAAAGAAAGTGAAATAACTTATGATGTATGCTACTGTTAATGAGAGAATGAATAAATTGAATTAAAAAAAATTATATGATGCCATTAATCTAAATAATTCTATGTAGGCCCTATATGATGATATTATGTGGGATAAAATATCATTAGATTATACTTTTATATGGGATAAAATATCACTAGATTATAGAATATAGAAAAGGAAAGATTGTGGATGAATCGTGAACACGAGAGAGAGAGAGAGAGAGAGAAGTGGATGGAAGAAGAAGGAAGGTCAGGTCACGGAGATTAACGGACATCTATGCGTGTGTATTTACCTATTTGTGACATACGGAAAGAGAGCTACTGTATGGTCGTGTTGTCCCGTCTCTATTGTCCCAATATTTATCCAACTTCTTTTTAAAGTTATGTATTGTTGTGGCATTAACCACTCCTTTGTCTAGAGCATTACAAATATCAACAGTTCTATATGGAAAACTGTACTTTTTAATGTCTCCTGCATCTTCCCTGCTTCACTTTCCTTCCATGTCCTCTTGTGGTCCGCTCATCCCTCACTAGCAAATCTTCTCTGTCAATATTCTCCCTTCCCTCCAGCAGTCGATACATTGCTATCAAATCTCCTCTTGTTCTTCTCTGCTCCCTCCAAGGTTATTAAATACAATCTCAGTAATCTCTGCTCATAAGGGAGGTGCCACAAACCTGGTATCATCTTGGTTGCAGCTCGTTGTATCCTCTATCTATCTATCTATCTATCTATCCTCTCCAGTTTCCTTATATCCTTCTTCAGATTCGGTGACCAAACCACTGCTGTATATTCCAGTCTTGGACGTATCATAGTTACAATAATCTTCTTCATCATAATCTTCATCCATATATGAAAATGCCACTCTTATGTTCTTTAAAAGATTATAAGTTTCCCCTACAATTTTATTAATGTGCTTTTCCGGTGCCATATCGTCCTTAACTGTTACTCCAAGATCTTTCTCTGTGTTCTTCTTCTGGATGTCTGTTTCCCTCAACATGTACGTTCCCACAGCTCTATTTTTACTTTTCTCAAATTCTAGTACACTGCATTTCCCTGCATTAAAATCCATTTTCCATTCATCAATTTTATCCAGATCCATTTGTAGCATATCACAGTCTTCTTTCTTCTTCACTTCTTTCAGGACCTTGGCATCATCAGCAAACAGTCTTGTGTAACTTTGTATTCCTTCAGTCATATCATTTATATAGACTGTAAACATGATTGGTACCAGTCCTGATCCTTGAGGAACTCCACTATAAACACAATTATATGTAGAAGTCTGATCTCTAATGTCTGTCCTCATCTTCCTGTCCTCCATCCATGCCAGTAATCTTCCTCACACACCACCTACTTCTCTCAGTTTCCACACAAGTCTTTTGTGTGCAACTTTATCAAATGCTTTCTTCAGATCCAAGTAAATGCAATCCACCCATCCATCCCTTTCTTGGATTATATCAATAACTCTGCTATAAAAGCATATCAGATTGGTTATACATGATCTTCCCCTCCTGAATCCAAATTGTCTATTACTTAACAGTTCTCTATTTTCCAAGTACTCCATCCACTTGTCCTTGACTGCCTTTTCACATATCTTGGCCACCACACTATAGTCAATGACACGGGCCTATAATTCAATGCATCTTCCTTCTTGCCTCCTTTATAAATGGGTACAATATTCACATATCTTGGTCACCACACTATAGTCAATGACACGGGTCTATAATTCAATGGATCTTCCTTCTTGCCTCCTTTATAAATGGGTACAATATTTGCTTTCTTCCAGTCTGTTGACACTTTTCCTTCCCTCAATGAACAAGTTATAATGATATGTATTTTATCACTTAACACACTATTGTACTGCATTCCTTCAACATCTAGTTAGACAGGGGACATCAGGGACAAAGGCCTTTCCTACATCTAACCCATTTAATATTTTTCTCACATCCTCCACCGATATTTGGATCTCATCTAGGGTATTAACATTCATATTCCTCTCCTCTTTACTATGAAACTCGTCTTCCCTAGTAAATACCTTCTGAAAGCAGTCATTCATTTTTTGTGCCATTTCAGTGACCTTTGTGTACTCCATTCCATTCACTACCAGTTTGCTTATCCCTTCTTTGTTCCTTAGTTTACTATTGACAAATCTGTAAAATAATTTGGGTTGATCCGTACATTTAATCGCTATATCGTTTTCATAGTTTGTTTTCACCTCTCTGCATAAACGCACATACTGTACTCATTTCTAGTATCCGTATACTTCACCCACAGATCTTGCCTTCTTTTTCTTCTCCAATTTCTCCACATCCAATCCCTCTTGTTTTTTGCTTCCATACACTTCCTGTTAAACCAATCACTTCTCCCAATCTCCCTTTTACTCATTTTTGGTACATATTGTTTGACACAGGAATCATGAATTTTAAGGAAAAATTCCCATTTTCCATCTAGTGTATTAGCCGTGTCAAAGTCTCTCCAATCTGTATTGACAAAATATTGTTTCATGGATTCAAAATCTGCCTTTTTATAGTTTAACCTTCCATTTCTGTAACCCTCCTCTCTCATGTATTTTAAATTTTCTGTCATAATAATTTCCACCAACACATGATCACTTTTACCCAAGGGACATTCATAGGTAATATTCTCTACACTTTGTGGGTCCTTAGTGATTCAATACCAAGTCCAATCTGGATGGTTCATCCCCGACCCTAAACCTGGTATTAGTTGATATCCATTGAGTGTGTATGTTTGTGTGTGTGTGTCACCAAATGGACTGGAAACATCTCCATCCTATCATCTGCCAATCAGAAGCATCCAGGAATGTCCCTGAGAGGCAGGGCTTCTCTGCCATCTAAGCGTCAACAGAGTATAGAAGAGTGTGTGTGTGTGTGTGTGTTGAGGTGTCAGGATGTGTGTGTGGAGAAAAATAATAACAACAACCATTATTATTATTGTTATCATTGCTATTATTACAATAAAAACAGTTGTTATTACTTGGTGAAAGCCAAGTATGTTGCTCTATGGTGTTGTGTGTTTGTGTGTATGTCTGTAGCTTGGTGGTCTATAGGTCACTATTCTTGTCCAATTTTACTGAACTTTTCCCCACAGGTAGGCATCAACATTTCTAGGTCACCTATTGTTTGTCAAGGTCAAAAATCAAGGTCAAAATGATAAAAAAACAGAAAATTGATAAAACCGCAAGAATTTCGGTTGTAGAGATCTGATATTGATCAGACTTTTTCTGTAATAATCTATGTACATTTGTGGTTGTAATGGTACTTGAGTGATGACTGTATTCATAAAACTCACCATTTGAGCAGGGGTCTGAATTTTGCCATACTTTCACCAAGTCCTCACTCTACGAACAAATTCATTATTATTGTTATTAATGTTATTATTATTATTATTACTATTAACTATCATTATTGTTACAGGTAATATTTAATAGTTGTTCAAGACTATCAGATCGAGGCCTACAGTTAATTGGTCGTAGGTGTCCTGAACTCAGACACCTCGAGATTAAAGGCTGTGTCAATGTTACCAACACTGGAATATTTGAGTTGGTAACACAATGCGTCAATCTCGAACACCTCGACGTCACCGGTGAGTTTTTGTTATTGTTATTATTTTTATTATTATTTTTGTTATTGTTATTATTATTGTACAGTTGCCAAAAAAGGTATTGCAACAACTATTGATACAACATTAAATATATTAATGTATATACATATCCTTCTGTAATACATACATATAATCCCTACAAACAACTCACCAAGCGAACTTGCTCTGTACTGTTTTTGTTGGCCGCTTGGATACCAAGCCGTGCCAAGCGGTAACTGTTAAAAGCAAGCCGTCTTGGAATCCAAAGTAACACACACACACACACACACACACACACACACACACACACCAACCCAATGCTGGGAAACAGTGTTGGTGCAGCTTGGTCACCTAACAACAACAACAAAATCTATCTATCTATCTATAGGTGTGATGCCTGGTTCCCTCTGGTAACTCCCTCCAAGGGTGTGGCCATAGCAGAAATGTGTCCAGTCTTCCCTGTTCCAACACTCCCTTCTTACTTGTTCAAACCCTCCCCTCCCCTCCCCCTCATGTTACTCTCCTTTACATACTCTTACACTCTGTTCCATCACTCCCTCCTTACTCCCTACTCTGTCCCTCATGTTACCCTCCTTTACATACTCTTCCACTCTGTTCCAACACTCCCTCATGTTACTCTCCTTTACATACTCTTCCACTCTGTTCTGCCATCTGACACATAATACACAACACATAATGGAAATTGGCTTAATAATTAATGTAGTAACTTGTAATCAGTGACAAATAAACAACAATAATGATGTAATAACATGTTGTAGTAGTATTTAAGGTGGTATTGGCTGCTGGCATAATTTTTGTACATATTATTATTGAAGACAAAATTTAAAGGATTATTTATAAGTACTGTAATCAAACTTGCCATTTTTTACCAGTAGCCTACTTACAATTTCCTACCACCAGTACTTACACTGCTGCAGAAGTCTGTATGTAAATAATATTTATTATTAAAGACAAATGTGATTACTCAGTTAATTATTGATTCTTTACCTAACATTTATCTAACCATACAATTTGGGTGAAATTTCAACATGTGAAGATTGGTATAACAGCCATCAAGTTTTCATTAATAATTAACACTTTTATTGGTTTCTTATGATATGACGCCTCCTAATGGGAACGGCCTTGATGTGGTGGGGGGCTTGTGTGTCTCTGGCCAGCTATACTAGAGGGGGCTCCAGCCCCTGCTCTGCCCATATATAGGGGAGAGAGTGTTTGCCATGTTAGGAAGGTCACCAGTGACACACACACACTAAATGGTTCCCATCTTTCAGTTCTTCAACTGTTCCCTCTTTTATTTTTATTTCCTTCCTGCTTGTTGTCACACCTTTATCTCTCTCTTTCCTTACTGTCACACCTCTCTATCACCTTTATTCTGGCACTATATCACCTCCATGTTGACAAGTCATATATCCAACAATCCATCAATTAGGATATGATGATTCCGTTACATGATAATTGTTGTGCTATTACTTTGGTTTGGCACCTTGGGCAAGACAGTTGTTGGACTTGGACAACAAAAACATGACATATGTGTGTATATATGTATTAATTTGCATATTTTTTGTGTATATATGTATTAATTTGTATACTCATGTGTGTATATTTTCCAGGTTGTCAACAAATCACGTGTATACATCTAGGTAGTGTGGCTCCTGAACCGTTACATACACGTCAGTTATACTTACAATACCTTGACATGACGGACTGTTTCTCACTGGAGGATCAAGGACTTAAAGTTATTGTCAAAAATTGTCCACAACTCTTACATCTATATTTAAGAAGATGTATTAATATTACAGGTAAAGTATTATTATTATTATTATAGCATAAGGTGTATTTTATAGGTGTATTAATATTACAGGTATTGTATTAATATTCCAGGTAATGTATTAATATTCCAGGTAATGTATTAATGTATTGTTGTCGTCACCAGCTCTCATCCGAGTATTGGTTTCCATCATTGTCAACCCTATCTTTGTGGTGGATGTGTATGTCTGATGTGGCTTGAGAGGTCTAGTGAGTGGGGGAAGAGTTACAAGGGAGGGCAGGGGGAGAACGCGGCTGCTCGTGTCTCTCTCTTCTCCTTCTTTTCTTTTCCATGTTGGTTAGGGTCAGGGTGTGTGCTTGAGTTGGTGTTTATGGTGCTGCTTTGGGGTTCCTCGTGGTCTGGTTCCGTTGGCAAGTTCGCCGTACAGCATTATTTTGGTGAGCCGGGATGTTTCCATTCTCTGGACGTGGCTTGCCCAATGGAGAGATAGAGAGGAGAGAAGGAGATAAATCACAATAAAAAAATACCGGTAATACTGAAATACATGTACAGTTGCCAAAAAAGATATTGTGACAACTATTGATCAATACAACATTAATATATTTAATGTCCATAGTTGTTTGTAGGAATTATAAGTATGTATTACAGAAGGTATGTATATTTCCTTCTGTTATACATGTTTATAGTCCATACAAATAGTTGTTGTTGTTGTCCCGGGACAGAATGTCCTGCCCCACAGACCCCTGGTACACTCTGGTCACAGTGTATAAAACAAATTAAAATAAAGGAGGGGCTGTATGTTCCTATATGTGTGTACACTCTCCTCGCTTTTTACGCAAGGTTAGGTTCCTGAAGGGGACACGTAAAGTAAATTTCGTGTAAAATGAATTGTAAATCTCCATAAGAAATAATGGTACAGTGAAAGCTCCTTTAACCGCTCACCCACTCAGAGCGCAGAGTGAAGAAGGAGTGACCAGTGTTAAAAGTGAAGAGAAGTGTACTGTACTGTTACTTTACAAATGTAAATACAATATTACAATTCGTATTAAGCATATTAAATGCATATAACAATTTTTATTAAGGTTTTCGCAGACGAGTCATGAATGAAATGAGTCGTTGGCACTCGGCATGCGTGGTAGACTGGTAGTGGTGGAGGTGGTAGGGGGAAGGGGGGAGATAGTGTTTACATTTTATTTAACATATTCTGGTGTTTCCTTCTTTCTCTGTTCGAGAAAAACCTTCCTTTTTGATATGAAAGGATATGACCTTCTGTTTTGTAAATGCATCACCTGACATGACGGAGTGTTGAAGCTGGTGGTTAATAACTCGTAATTACTAAAAACGAGCAAGTGACAACAAGGCAGGCTAGGTCTATATTCCTTTGACCTTGAGCTAGGGTGAACGGAGACTGAGGGGGGAGGAGCGTGGGAGATTTTACCGAAGATAAAGGAATACCAGCTTTATCACTTTTCTTTATTTTTTCAGCATTATCATGTATTGAGCACAAAGTACTTTCATGCAACTGCATCGATTGTTTTATGACCGAGGTGCTCTCGCCAACACTTCTAATTTCTTTTCCAGAGTTATAGACTTTCTCTGTCTTTTTGGACTAGGAACACTAATTAAATCTTTTGCTGGACATTATTAATGCAAAATGAATAACAGTACTGTACAATTAACAATATTTGCAGCAATATAAAGCTAGACGAGCGAAAGTAAACACAACACACGGGATCCACTAGGCGTAAACACAACACACGTGCTCCACTCACCATAAACACAACATAGGTCTATGTGCTCCCAGTGTGACTGACTGAAACTGACTGTCAGTGACTGAGTGAGTGACTCATCAGTGAGGTGTCACGTGTGGGTGGGGCTTGATGTGGAAGGGGTGAGAGGCTCCTGTTTGGCGGGAATTGAGCCTCCTTGTTCGTTCGTGTTATTTTAGGAGTTCGTGTAAATTGCATTTATTTATTTATTTTCATGATACTATTTCAAATTCGCGTAGTTTAGGCTCGTGTAAAAAGTGAGGAGAGTGTATGTCCCTATATGTGTGTATGTCACTATATGTCTGGGATACCGAACCACATGCCAAGGAAATGGAACCACAGCTTACTGGACCAGGGAGTCTGTATGTCACTATATGTGTGTATGTCACTATATGCCTGGGCTACTGAACACATCCCAAGGAGGAGACAGTGGTGAATAATGGTGGCCTTGACACTTGTTACTGAGACTTGGTTTAAAACAGCAACTTTGAAGGTGTAGCTCTCCCATGGGAATTTTATAATCTGCCTCAGCTTGTATTACTTATACACTGTGGTGTTTTTTTATTACATTATAGGTTGGTGAAAGGTTGTGTCGCATAAAGTGAATTTAGCATAAAGTAAATTGTACATTTCCATAAGAAATAATGGTACTTTAACTTGAAAATGGAGCCTCCTTGTTCAGGTTATTTTAAGAGTTCATGTAAATTGCATTTATTCTTATTTTTTCATGATACACACTATTTCAAATTTGCATAATTTAAACTCACATAAAAAGAGAGGAGAGTGTATAAGCAGCATAAGGAGGTTTCTCAGCTCAGGGACAATGGGATGTTGTCAGGTCCTGGGCCGGTATTCACAAAAACATATTAGAATTTGGACTTGTTCATGTGTTTGCAATACTGACCTCACCATAGAGTTTCAGGTTCATTTTGAAGCAGTGAATGGTTTTGCTATCCTATTTGGTATGAGCTTTTGTTATGATTTTGAAGCAGTGTCGGGTACTAGTCCTCGCCAAGAATGAATGCTTACGAATAAAATTTTAAGTTAAGAGTGAACTTTGCTTTTGTGAATACGGGCCCTGGGACTTTGCCGGGTTTCATGCGTTTCATGGGTTTGTCGAAGTCCTGAATGGAAGGTGGTAAAAACATCCAGTGACAAACGGGATACTGTGGGGTGATACATAGCAGATGGTTAGGGCTGTTGACTTGATCATTGCCAGGTGGTGGTTTTCAAAATGAGAATTATCTTAATTGAATGTCCTCACTGTTGGTTACACACACACACACACACACACACACACACACACACACACACACACACACACACACACACACACACACACACACACACACACACACACACACACACACACACACTCAAGGGGGTGTGGGAGTAGGGGACAGGCTTAGGGGTTGTGTGGGGGGGTTTGGGGTGTGTGGGAATAGGGGACAAGCTTGGGGGTAGAAAGCCTGTCCCCCTATTACCGCACCCCTGAAAACCCTCCCGGATCCCCCTTTGACTGTCTGCTACAGCTTGTTTGTGTGTACGTTTGTTTCCAGCTGTAGGTTGGTTCTCCAGGATTGGTCGTGTCTGACGTTTGGCTTCAATAAGAAGAGACATATGGTTTCATCATTCGCATCCAAACAGTCCTGGTTTTTCTTGTTGATAAAGCCTATTGTTTCCTCCACTGCCTTGGGTCATGGTGTCTAAGAGTGGTCCAGTGGTCTACTACTGAAGCCTGATCTACACCGTCTATGAGATGACTTTCACAGACTTACCTGAAGTTTTGTGCCAGCTGTGGATTGTGGAGCTTGTGTCACAGTCAAAGTGGTGGTGTGGTATACTGTCAGGTGTCTGTCTGGGTGGTCGTTGTGTCTTCAAGTTGAGTCGGGAGATCAGGAGTCTATGGTCCGTCCAACAATCATCCACCCCAGGCATGGATCGGGTGATGTGGATATCTTTTTTGTCTCTGGCTCTGGTCAGCACGTAGTCCAGTATGTGCCAGTGTTTGGACCAAGGATGTTTCCATGTAGTTGTTTGTCGGTTCGGTAGCCTGAATAATATGTTTGTAACAATAAGCTTATGCTCGGCACAGAGACCCAGTAGGAGTTGACCAAGGGTGAGGTTTTTTGGTAAAGTTGTGTTGTTTGATGGCAGTAATGAGGTTTGCCAGCCGTGGTAATCTGACCAGACAAGTTTGCCGTGTCTGATGTTTACCCCACCTTTTCTAGGAACCTCCCCTCGTGGGTGGGCTGTGGTAATGCTAAATAGGCCACCAGCCCAGTCACGGGTTCAGTTGGCAAACTCTGGTGTCACAGCAACGTCATCAGAGAGTGACCATCACAAACCCACCACCTGTGTGTAGTTGTGGACTGGGGGTTTTCCAACATTCCAGGCCTAACCCCCCCCCCCCCCATCACCCACGGCACCGTCACCACAGAACTTGAAGGGAGGTGTAGAAAACAACGAGAAAAAGCCAGTCACTGGGTATATTGTTTTTGGTGGTGGTGGCTGTGCAATGGCCATGAACACTCACTTGGCCCACATTGTTTCCACCGCGGCTCAAGAAATGAGACAGGCAGCCTCAGTGATGTTGGTTGCATCGGGCTGCTGGGTTCTTGGTCCACCTTGTCGCACTGCCTTCTTCCACCGGTGCTACTTAGTTCTGTCGTTGGGGTCTTGTTTGGTTTTATTTCAGGGTTTTCCTTCTTGTAGTCCTTTGCCTGATGAGACATATCCTACAAGGCAGCAGGGGCTTTGGATTCACAGTTTTCCTGGACATGAATGTATATATATGTATTATTATAGGTATAAGGTATATTTTATAGGTACAGTATATAGTTATTACTATTATTATTATTATTATTATACTTATTCTCATTTTCCCTTTCCAGATACTGGTGTTAAACATATGGGTAGTTATTGTTTAATGCTTCGTGAGGTGAGTGTATCAGACTGTGTTCAGGTCACTGACTTTGGTATGTACGAACTGGCCAAACTCGGACCCAACCTCCGCTACCTCAGTGTTGCCAAGTGCGATCAGATAAGCGACGCGGGGATCAAGCAAATCGCACGCCACTGCTACAAA
The DNA here is from genome assembly GCA_034508575.1 of Petrolisthes manimaculis. Lineage (NCBI taxonomy): Eukaryota > Metazoa > Arthropoda > Malacostraca > Decapoda > Porcellanidae > Petrolisthes > Petrolisthes manimaculis. The sequence goes on along the minus strand of JAWZYT010003229.1, from coordinate 24,056 downwards.
CTGCGGTACCTCAACGTGCGAGGGTGTGAGGCCGTGAGCGATGATTCGATGGAGATGGTGGCGCGGTCGTGTCCAAGATTACGTGCCCTTGACATCGGCAAGTGTGACGTGACCGACAACGGAATGAAATTGATATCGGAACATTGTCCTAATCTCAAAAAGCTCTCGGTGAAATCGTGCGACATGATCACAGACCGAGGAGTTCAATACATTGCATATTATTGCCGTGGGTTGCAACAGTTGAATATTCAAGATTGTCAGGTGACCATAGAAGGTTATAGAACTGTTAAAAAGTATTGTAAAAGATGTATTATTGAACATACTAACCCAGGATTCTTCTAGTGTGTGTGTGTGTGTGTATGTGTTTGTTTGTAGGAAAGAGATAGAGACTGTATGTGTGTGTTTGTAGTTGAGAGAATCTGACAGATAGACAGATAAATAGAGTGTGTGTGTGAGAGAGACAGACATATTGTATGTGTGTGTGTGTATTTCTAGGAGAGATAATGTGTGTACAGTGTAAGTGTGTGTGTGTGTAAGAGAGAGAGAATGAATGTATGTATGTGTGTGTGTGAAAGAGACAGATATTGTATGTGTGAGTGAGAGAATGTGTGTGTGTGTGTGTGTCATAAATAATGTTACAGTCTATTATGTGTGTGTAAAAATATGGTGTTTTATTAATGAACAAAAAAATAAACGCACAAACACTGAATTCTGCTCGTGTGGAAATAAACATATGGTGTTTGATTAACGAAAAAAGAACACAAACCCTGGAAAGAAATATGGTGTTTTATTAATGACAAAAAAAATGGATTATGCAAATGTGGAAATAAACATACGGTGTTTTATTGAAAAAAACAAAAAATACACAAACCCTGGAAAAAAAAAAATGGTATTTTATTAATGAAAAAGAAAATAACTGGTGTTTAATTAATGAAAAACAAAACACACAAACACAAAACCCATGGATTCTGCTACTCGTGTGGAAATAAACATATGGTGTTTTATTAACGAAAAAAATAAATAATAATGAAAAAATAAATATATATATGATTTTATTTTTGAGCCGAGCGTGCCTTGCTGTGGTAACACTGATTATGGCAACACTGACACATAATAATTAACTATATGATAAATAGACAGGCTTAAAATATATTTATAATAAAAATATGAATGAAAAAAAAATGAATGCATAAAGCTTGGAAATAAATATATGAATAATAATTGAAAAAAGTCGATATATGAATGAAAAATTAATTAAATATATGAATGAAAAAAAATAAGTGGAAAAATGAAGGAAAAATGAATTAAATATTATGAATAAAAACTGATTGCTATTTATGAGTGCCAAGTGAAAGAAAGTGCCAATATATAATAATAATTAATATTATTATTATTTGTATGATATTTATTATTATTATTTTATTTTATTATTTATTATTATTAATGATTTTTTTTATCATTACAATATTTTATTATTTTTATTATTATTGATATTATTATTATTATTGATATTATTATTATTAATAATGATATTTATATTTTATTCTCATTATTATTATTATTAATTTATTTTATTATTATTATTATTATTATTATTATTTTTTTTTTTTTATTATTTTTATTATTATTAAATTTGCTATTAGTGTACATTGGTATATAATATTGCCTCGGTGCCGAACACTATATAAGAGACACAATCAATGTTAATGTAATGTTATGTATATATGTATGGTTGTGTATGTTTATATGTATGGTTGTGTATGTTTGTATGTATGTATGTTAATGAATTTATCTTAAATGGAGGAAATTTATATAAATATATATATACTTATATATTTGCCATAAATAATGTGTTTGTGTGTTAGGCGGGGTTCTCACCAATACGTTTGCAGTCCGTTTGCACGGAGTCCGTTCAGGTTGATGACGTCACGAACACAATGTCCAGACGGACACAGAGGAGTTGAGCGACGTTTCCCGCCCGTTTTTTCACATCAACAACAAGCGACCATGGCCGAGTTTTTACCGGAGATGGACAAGGATTTACTAAAGGCATAAAATAATAACCAATAAACTAGATACCATATCAGCCTATTAAAAATGCGGATGTTTTCTAGTACTTTTAATTACAACCTATATTTATGCATTTACATTACAAATATTATTTAGAATCATGGATGATATCAAATAATTTTTTAATTCAATCATTTTGTTGTACCTGGTGTTCAACTTTTAATAATTGTGTTTTAATGTAGTGAGCAACTACAACCACAGTGTATATACTCAAGTATATACATGAGTATATACACTGTGGCTACAACTGTTGTTTTGGCTGGTAGACTGTTTGTTTACCCAGCACCAGAGTACAGTGTTGCCAACCCTACAGTTCCAATGTAAATTCTTATTAATCGTACATAAATTGACGAACTATACACAAATATATTATGATTATTATTTTATTTACATAAAATCGTATCATTTTGCGAACAAATAACTTTAATTCATATTATGTTCATATGTTGATGAGTCAACAACTTTATAAACGGACACCACCGCCAACGTTGCTACCCAAAAAGATGAATTTAGTTCATCCTCAACGTTGGACGTGGTCCGTTTCCGTGAGGTCGCAACGCGCACCGCATTCCCACTGTTTGGGCACATATACGTACGTTCGTGACGTCATCAACGTGAACGGACTCCGTGCAAACGGATTGAAAACGTATTGGTGAGAACCCCGCCTTAGAGAGAGAGATTCTGTATGTATGTATGTTTGTGTGTGTGTGTAGGAAGATGAGTATATATACAGTATATGTGTGTATGTACTGTATGTGTGTATGCATTATATATATATATATATATATATATATAATAATAATAATGATAAACCCTTTTTTATATATATAATAATTACTGTACTTGTTTTAATTCTGTTTTATATAATTTCTGTAATAAATAATAATAATGTGTGTGTGTATGTATGTTATATATAATAATAATAGTAATAATAATAAAGTCCATTTTTTATATATATATACATTTTTTATTATTATCATTATTATTATTATTTTTTGTGTATGTAAATTTTTTTATTATTATGAGATGTTTTATAATTTATTTACAAACACGAGAGAGAAATTATTATTTTTTTCTCGTGTGGAAATAAAAAGAAATAATGTTTGAATGTGTGTTTAAATTTCCTTAAATTATTGTGTAATGAAATTATTAAAACACACACATACATACATACATAGTCACTCATTCTCATATACAGTACGTACACAAATACACACACTCATACACACATATAAGCTTTAAATAACACACACATACATACACACACACCTAGTCACTCATTCTCATATACATACACAAATACACACACTCATACACACATATAAGCTTTAAATAACACATACATACATACACACACACCTAGTCACTCATTCTCATATACATACACAAATACACACACTCATACACACATATAAGCTTTAAATAACACATACATACATACATACACACACACATACATACATACATACACACACACATAAAAACACTAAAGGTGTCTTCTATTTATGGCACTTGATCAACCCGGGTTGGTGGGAAAAACCCGGGTTGTCTGGTGTAAATAAAACACACCCATCACCAACCCGGGTTGAAGTTCCTTTGTTTGTAAACGTTAATAGACATTTCCCTCAAATGTTACTGATTACGGTACTCATGTCACTTCAAAATAATATTTCCTTTATGTATTTTGAAGATAATGTCTCGTGTTATACTAAAATGTCGTATGTATTTCTGTAAGAGGGATTACCAGTGTTTGTTTTTGGTGCGTCGGCTGATGAACCGAGTTGCCTGACCAGGGTTGATATGGCATAAATAGAAGACGCCTTAATTATAACACTCATATACAGATAATTATGTCTAAACCTAAAAATAAATGTAACTACAGATGTCTTGAATTCTAACTTACATGGTGACAGTCTTCAGAAAACAATACAACTCATTTATCACGGCTAAACACCTCTATTCAAGAATTAATATATTAAAGTGTTTTTTTATTTCATGAAACTAAAAATACTGTAGTACACAATGGTTAAATTTAATTGAATTTTTTTTTGTCACTGATGGGAAAGGGAGGCCTCAAAAACACACACACACATACACACATACATAAATACACACATACACACACACATCGTCACTCATTCTCATATACATACACAAACACACACACACATATACAAATACACACACTCATACACACATATAAGCTTTAAATAACACACAAATACATACATACACACACACATACAGTCTCTCACACACACACACAGTAAAGTAATAGGCTTAATTATGCTGTTAAATTAAAAGAGAGAGATTATTATGTGTGTGTGTGTGTATGATTATTATGTGTGTGTGTGTGTATGATTATTATGTGTGTGTGTGTGTGTATGAGTGATTATTATGTGTGAAAGAATTATTACTTTGTGTACAAGAGACTAATTATATGTGAGAGATGAGAGATATAGAAAAAAGAGATAAAGAATAGAGAGATAGGAGAGATGGAGAGAAGAAAAGGAGAGATGGAGAGAAGAAAAGGAGAGATGGAGAGAAGAAAAAGAGAGATATAAGAGAACACTACAGAGGAAGTGAGAGAGAGATGGAAGAGAGATTATAATGTATGTAAGAGAAGTGAAAGAAGTGTGAAGTGAATTGATTGATTGATTGATGGTGATAGAGAGAGAGAGAGGAAGGAAGGAAGATTTAAACAGAGATAGATAGATAGAGGAAGATAGATAGATTTGATATTAGGGTTGTCAACATGGAGGTGGTATAGTGCCAGAAAAAGGTGTGTGTGTGAGAGAGAGAGAGAGAGAGAGAGAGAGAGAGAGAGAGGAAAATAGACAAAGGTGATATAGAGAGATAAAGGTGTGACAGTAAACAGGAAGGAAATAAAAAGAAAAGAGGGAACAGATGAAGAACTGAAAGCTAATGGCTGGGGCCGAAGGGGTGCCAAAACCCTGTAAGTATTGCCCACGCACATTACTACAGGCAATATTCCCCTAAGTGTGGAGTGATAAACTTTACAATAAATAGATTAACTACCATCTTTTAATTTAATACAAGCAGCTACACACTACAATACTAAATTTCATTACAATCAACCACTGTATATATTTTTCCACCATGGTGAGTAAAGAAGGTACAGTTGCCAAAAAAATTTATTGCTACAACTATTGATACAACATTAAATATATTAATATCCATAGTTGTTTGTAGGGATTATAAGTATGTATAACAGAAGGATATGTGTATAAGTATGCATTACAGAAGGATATGTATATATCCTTCTGTTATACATACTTATATAGTCCATACAAATAGTTATGGATTAAAGTTGTGGTTAAAGTTTTATCAAGATTTGTCGCAATACCTTTTTGGGCAACTGTACATAGACTCCTACCTCTGTGGAATCATTATAATTAGTCACATAGTACAGTATATTATACATGGTAAGTATCAAGTCCTGGTTTGCGTTTAAGGGTTTAAAAAAAAAAAAAAATGTATCTTAATTAAAAATTGCAACCTTTCCAAACTTACAAAAACTCTCATGGTTTCAATCAATTATTTTTATTTTTAACAATTCCATGATAAAATGTGGCATTCACCAAACATACATCTTAACTACTGTACCTGCTGTGACATCTGATTGGACGGGCGAGTGAAGCGAGCCACGAGTGGGGGGGAGGGCGAGCGCAGCGAGCAGCGCCGCAGGCAAAAGCACCCATAGGCGAAGCCCAGTGCTTGTATATATATAAAAAAGTTTTAGTTAGTGCTACAAACTTGAACTACACCATTTTCTGTTGGTCTGACAAGGCCATTATAGAGTATGGAGGAGAGTGTGTGTGTGTGTGTGTTTATATGTAATAGTGAATTCATTCTTCAATAAAACCATCTATCTATATTATGTCATAAGATAGTTCACATAAAATATTAATTATGACATTCTGAAGATTTTTTTTTTAGCATTTTTCCAAAATATTTTAATTAAATAATTTGGGAAAAATATTACTTGTTGTTTGATTGTCATGAAAATTGGTCAGTTTAATATTATGTAAAAACCAACGACGATTATGAGGGAAAAAAGTTTAAAGAGTTTTTTTTTATAGACAAGAGCCGAGAAAAAGTTCATGATAAAACTCCACATATTAGGGGTGTGTGGGAATAAGGGGACAGGTCTGGGGGGGGGGGGCTTTAAACAACACACACACACACACACACACAGTTCATTACTACTGTTTCAGGGTTAATATTTCAGCCAACGTTGACAACGCTGGATGGACCTCACGGAAGTGTGATTAAATGTAGGATTGATGGATTGATGGATGGATATTAGGGTTGTCAACATGGAGGTGGTATAACGCCAGAAAAAGGTGATAGAGATAGATAGATAGATGAAGATAGATAGATTTAATAATAGTGACATACAAAGGTGATAGAGATAAAGGTGTGACAACAAGCAGGAAGGAAATAAAAAGAAAAGAGGGAACAGTTGAAGAACTGAAAGTCAGTGGCTGGGGCCGAAGGTTTGATTGATGGATATTAGGCTTGGCAACATCGAGGTCCTATAGCGCCAGAAAAAGGTGATAGAGAGGTGTGACAGCAAGCAGTAAGGAAATGAAAAGAAAAGAGGGACAGTTGAAGAACTGAAAGCTAATGGCTGGGGCCGAAGGGGCGCCAAAACCCTGTAAGTATTGCCCACATTAATTAATATAGGCAATACCCCCCTACGGGGCTGGGGCCGAAGGGGTGCCAAAACCCTGTCAGTATTACCCACGCACATTACTACAGGCAATATACACCTACGGGGGATCAAATGTATGTATGTATGTATTAGCTATATTAATGTAATACAACTTTAATACAGAGACAAGAGATATAGTTCTCATATGGTAAATTACATACAGTCGTGAACCAAAGTTTGTTACCCCCCTTTGGCTGATAGGAAGGTGAAGACAGTGTTAAAGATATACTAAACGATGAGACAAACTGATGTATCAAGTTGGTAATGAAACAGTGTAAGCTTCATTTTCCATGACTTGTAGTTTGTTGTTTGTGAAAATGAACCTTACACTGTTTCTTTACCAACTTTCGCGACTGTATGTATGTATGTTGCTGGAATACAAACTTGACCAGAATTCAACCATCTGCTGGTCATATTAACAATATTAATTAAGTATATGAGATGGATACCAATTTATGCTATCGACTGTACACACGATATTTATGCTGAAATACACACGAGTTATTTTTGTTTCTCTCTCTCTCCTTTTCTTTCCTTCCTTCTCTCTCTCTCTCTCTCTCTCTCTCTCTGTCTGTCCTTCCTTTCCTTCTATTTCCTTCTCTCCTTCCCTCCTTTCCTTCTTTCTTTCTCTCTCTCTCTCTCTGTCCTTCCTTTCCATCTTTCTCTTTCCTTCATTTCCTTCTATTTCCTTCCTTCTCTCTCTGTCCTTCCTTTCTTTCTATTTCCTTCTCTCTCTCTCTCTCACTGAGGGGGTACACAAACTTTGGTGCGTGGCTGTACATACATACATACATATACACACATACATACATACACATATACATACAAATATACAATGATACCTATAAAAACATACATAGATATACCTATATATTTATAAACACATACATACATATACATGGATACATAGCTGACTAATTTTGGAACACACCTATACATACACATAATGATAATGATAATAATAAATAATAATAATAACAATAACAATAATAATAAAAATAATAATAATAAAAATAATAATAATAATAATAATAACAACAAAAACAACAATAATAATAACAACAAAACCAACAAACATTAAACTCACCTTAAATAAACACACACAAACACACAAACAAACACAAATAGGAGCAGGAAAAAAATCACACGTCCTCTCCCACTGACGTCTGGTGAGGCACTGAAGAAATTTCTGAATGAGGACTCGAAGCAGTGTTACCATCCATCTGAAGACTCGAAGCAGTGTTGCCATCTGCTGGTTGTCTGCTTCTATGATAAATATTTCCTTCTCTCTCTCTCTCTTTTCTTCTCTCTCTCTCTCTCTCTCTGTCCCTCATTTTCTTCTATTTCTTTCCTTTCTCTCTCTCTCCTTTCTTTCCTTCTTTCTCTCTCTCCTTTCCTTCTCTCTCTGTCTCTCCTTTCCTTCTCTCTCTGTCCCTCCTTTCCTTCTCTCTCTGTCCCTCCTTTCCTTCTATTTCCTTCCTTCTCTCTCTCTCTCTGTTTCTCCTTTCCTTCCTTCTCTCTGTCTCTTTCTCTTTCTCTTCTTCTATTTCCTTCCTTCTCTCTCTCTCTCCTTTCCTTCTATTTCCTTCTTTCTCTCTCTCTCTATCTCTCTCTCTTTCCTTCCTTCTCTCTCTCCTTTCATTTTCCTTCATTCTCTCTCTCTCTGTCCCTACTTTCCTTCTATTTCCTTCTTTCTCTCTGTCTCTCTCCTTTCCTTCTATTTCTTTCTCTATCTCCTTTCCTTCTATCTCTCTCTCTCTTTCATTTCCTTCTCTTTCTCTATTTTCTTCCTTCTCTCTCTCTCTCCTTTCCTTCTATTTCCTTCCTTCTCTCTCTCACTGTCTCTCCTTTCCTTCTATTTCCTTCCTTTTCTTTCTCTCTCTCTCTCTCTCTCTGTGTCTTTCTATTTCCTTCTTTCTCTCTCTTTCAATTTCCTTCCTTTCCTTCTATTTCTTTCTCTATTTCCTTTCATTTTCCTTCCTTCTCTCTCTCTGTCACTCCTTTCCTTCTCTCTCTCTCTCTCTCTCTCTCTCTCTCTCTCTCTCTCTCTCCTTTCCTTCCTTCTCTTTCTCTCTGTCTTTCCTTCATTCCCTCTCCTTTCCTTCCTTCTCTCTGTCTCTTTCTCTCTCCTTTCTTTCTATTTCCTTCTCTCTCCTTCTTTCTCTCTCTCTTCTATTTCCTTCCTTCTCTCTCTCTCTCCTTTCCTTCTATTTCCTTCCTTCTCTCTCGATCTCTCTCTCTCTTTTTC
>JAWZYT010003228.1:105000-143195 GCA_034508575.1 Petrolisthes manimaculis | reverse complement strand
GTTTACGTATTATATGCTGACAACTGTACACTTCTTCCCTTGTTCTCAAAACCTCATTGTTGTTGTTGTTGTTGTTATTGTTGTTGTGGTTGTTGCACACTTGCGTTGACTGACCCTATTCTCTTGCCACAGTCACCCTCCCCCCCCCTTGCCACAGTCACCCTCCCCCCCCCTTGCCACAGTCACCCTCCCCCCCCCCCCTTGCCAGTCAACCAATGTACAGTCAAAAGTCATAATGTGTGTTCAGGTCTTGTTGTTGTTGTTGTTGTTGTTGAGTTTTGTTGTTGATAATATTTAACACTAGTCAAAACGTGTGTGTGTGTGTGTGTGTGTGTGTGTGCAATTAATTACCACAACTATGATTAGACCTGTGTACGTTCGTGTATGTATGTGTGTGTAATAATAATAATAATAATAATAATAATAAAAGGTTTATTCGGTGTGTGTGTGTGTGTGTGTGTATGTGTATGGACAGGGATTCATTATAATAGAACAAAATTATACACCCAACTATACAACAACACACCTTCCAAAACTGTGTCACATATAGATAAACATACATGCATACACCTTCTATATGTCTGTGTGTGTGTAGTGTATAAGTGTATGCAGGTGGGGGTGTGGGGGTGGGGGGTGGGGGGTGTAAAAGTAGGCTACAGAGAGTGGGGTGAGGTGGGGTGGAGTGGGGGCAGGGTTACTTCTGTTTTTGTTAATTTCTGTTCATTTGTTATTGTTCATTTCTGTTCATTTGTTATTGTTCTCTCTGTTGTTTACCTGTTATTGTTCACTGCTGTTCATCTGTTATTGTTCACTGTTGTTCACCTACTAGTATATTATTATTATTATTATTATTATTATTATTATTATTATTATTATCCATTTATATTTATGACTATTTTTCCATACCATTTTATTCTACCCCCTCCCCCACCATTCGTTATGTATGTATTGTATATATGTATGTATTGTTTGTATGTATGTATTGTATGTATGTATGTATTGTTTGTATGTATGTATTGTATGTATGTATATATGTATGACACATTTTTTTGGGTTAAGATAATGGTGTGGTTGTATTCTTTGCATTACTATTCATCGACGTGTGTGTGTGTGTGTGTGTGTGTGTGTGTGTGTGTGTGTGTGTGTCCCGCATCACACACACACACACACACATGGGTTACTGTAGGGTGTTGGCCTCTTTACTACATTTTTACTGATGTTGATATTGATGTGATGATGTGGAGTTTGAAGAGTAAAAAGATTGTTTCTTATTTCCTTCCTTTTCTTCTTCCTTCCTTCCTTCCTTCCTTCCTTCCTTCCTTTCCTTCCTTCCTTCCTTTCCTTCCTTTCTTTCCTTCCTTCCTTCCTTTCCTTCCTTTCCTTCCTTCCTTCCTTCCTTCCTTCCTTCCTTCCTTCCTTCCTTCCTTCCTTCCTTCCTTCCTTCCTTCCTTCCTTCCTTCCTTCCTTAATTCATGTTATTATTGTATCATCACATCCACCACCTCCTCCACCACTAATACCTTTTCTTTTCCTTACAGGGAGTTCTATTATATCCAAATGGAGAAGTATGCGCGGCAACACCTCAGCGAAGGACAGAAGAACCCCGATGAGATTAACGTGAACATGGAAGCTGAAATAATTAGAGCACTTAATCTACACTACAATCGCAACAACCACTTAGAGGTCGGTTTAATGTAGAGCTTGACACACACACACACACACACACACACACACAGGCAGATATACACTGATATATAGACATATACATACACACATAGATATGCATTGATGTATAAACACACAGATATACACTGATACACACACACACACACACACACACACTAACACACAGATATGCATTGATATATAGACACACACACAGATATAAAGTGACACACACACACACACACACACACACACACACACACACACACACACACACACACACTGTTCTATGTCTTTTAATTAAGTTATAATATAATACTATTTTACTGAGTGTGGATTACTAAGTTTTATAACAATTTGAAACATTAGTTGATATAGAGTACAAATAATGGATTGATATTTGTTACAATCTCTTTCTAACATTTGTTTGGGTTGGAATAAAGTAAAATAATAATAATAAAACAACTATTATGCATATTTTCTAGAAAGTGAATGTTTTAATAGTGAGAAAATCTTTATATTCAGTTTTATATACAATATGAAAGTATTAACAATATAAAGTATTAACAATATAAAATATTAACAATAGAGTAGATGTTTTTTATTATACTGTACAGTACATATTAAGTTAGAGGTCAGATCTGATTATTGCTTTCTTCTAGCAGATCCCTGAACACTTCCGGTACGTGGTCGAACAGACGCTGAAGGAGTTCTTCAAGGCCATCCAGGAACAAAAGGACAGTGAACAGTCGTGGAAGAAGGCCATCTATAAGGTGATTGCCCGCCTGGATGAACAGGTGCCTGAATACTTCAAGTCACCCACCTTCCTGGAACAGCTTGAGTAGCGGTGTGGATCCGCCCCGGCCGGACCCCTCCCGGCCGCTGCGGTACCGTCACTCCCTCACTCATCAGCTGCACCAGCGGCAACCTCACCTCTCACCTCACCTGCACCAGCAACACCTGATGCATCTCCACCTGCAACCAATACAGTTGCAGCCTCAGCAGCTGAGGCAACCACCTCAGCTGCAGCATCAAGCAATGTTGCAACCTCAAATGCAGGTACCTCAGCTGCAGCATCAACAGCTGTGGCCTCTTCATCCGCAGCAACCTCAAACGCAACATTAAATGTTGTGACCTCAGCTACAACACCACCACCCACATCAACCTAGAAGCTAGAGTTGTGTATATAATAATAAACCAGTGAGTGAAGCGGCCTCAGGCTGGACACTAAGAGGAAGACATGTTCAGAGAAGGCTAAGATGGAGGACTGTTATATGGGCATTCTTTTAATATTATCATGATACAAATATTGAAGGTGCATGTCTCAAATTTTGTCCAAATGTTGTAGCCTTGATTTATTGTGAATATCTATGAGACAAAGCATTTGTGCCTTTCCATGCCTTCCAGTAACAATGATGAGATCTTTCTGACAGCCCAATATCCCGAGTTGTATATAGTTTACTTTCGTTCACCTTTTTTGTTTTGTTCCTCAGCCAGAGGAAGACTTTGTGAACTCGCGGCCATGTGAGCCCATTGGGTGATGCTGTCATAGCCCCTCCACCCACCCAGGGCCCGGGTCTTACCCCCCAGGCTCACTTATTATTTAGGGTAAGGTTGATGAGTTTGTTTACTCATCAATCCTTACCACCCCACCTGCACCAAACCTCTCAAGTCATGCGCTGCGTCGCATGCACGAGTCTCCTAGTCACATGATAGCTACCCAGGTCCTAGTTTTATTTTTACTGTTTATTTTGATTTTTGCACTGATTCTCAATTAAGGCTCCTAGTTGTAAGTCATGCATTTAGGATAGTTGTTGATGGTGGTTCCCAGTTACCAAGTTATAATAACCAACCACACAGTCAAGCCCATTCACTCCATAGTGTGACCCCGGAGCACACACTGGCCGGGGTTTCCCAGCGGCCGGGGCAGCGGGGCCGCCACCACCACTGGAAGAGGTAGTGAGTGTGTTCCTGTGCCCGCCGAACCCCTTCCTCTCCTCTCACCACAAGAAGGCAATATCCCAAGTCACAGACACTTGCTCACAACCACCTGTGTTAGGCGAGTTACCTGCGAGCATAAGACAAACCAAAGTGGCCTTGCTTTGTGGTGGTCGTAAACTAAGATTGACTGCGAGAAGACATCGTATGTGAGATCTAGTCACATGAATGAATCTCCGGTTTGTGATGTTGCAGACCAAGGCATAATCAGTTACCTATGTTGAGAAACCTGATCCAAAGTATGAATATCAAAGTGATCTCGAGACTGCTCAGATCTGACAAACCTCTCTCCCTCAGTAGTGCACTCTGCTCCACTTACAAATTTGCTAACCAGTATGGTGTTGAGATATTCTGTTTGTTAATAAGGCTTTGTAGATAGAAGCTGTCTGTCTATCTCGAGGCTTTCCACTCATGCAAGTTGTTTATATACAGTACATACAAAACCAAAAGACACATGAACAGTTATAAATAATCATGTCAAACAAATATGTATTAGCAGAAGTCACAAGTGGATTTTTGTTGGTGTAGTAAGCGTGGTGTGGCCCCTTACCCACTGCTGCCTCCTGTAGGGGAGGGGGCCCACACTGCCCTCAGTACAGTTCAGTGTTCTTTGTCAGTACAGTTGTGTGAACATGCAGAGCTATAGTTGGCAGTGTATTGTCTCTGGCAGTCTATTATGCTCATGGCAATTTTCCTTCACTGATTTGTTTTTGTATATGCTATTGTATGCTATTCCATATATGCCATAGACAGTACATAAGACATCATGGTAATAATGCTTTTCAAACCAAAACTTTGGTGCTAAATGTACAACCGTGTTAATCGTCTGGTACTTCCATTTAGGCGTTTTTATTACATTCCATAATGTAGTTGGTGTAGGTGAGAGCAAGTGTGGGCCTGGTCTCCCACACTGCCTCCTACACCACTACCAGAAACGTCATCAAATTAGGCACCTTAGAGATGGGTAGTGATGTGATTGCTTTTGTATGAGAATTGTTTCCCTATTAATTGTGACCTTTTAGTCTTTTTAATGCTATATTTTCTTAAAATCAAATTTAAAAGTTTTTGAAAGTGATTATATGCATTCCATATTCCCTTCATGGACTCTAAAATGTCTTATTTTTACTTTCTGGTATTCTGCACCACTATTATTATTTTCACTAACCCCGGCTTACCGGCATACGGGTTAGCAGCAACCAAACCAATGTTTTTTTCCATCTAGTCCATACCTTAGAGTGTAAAAGAACAGTTAAGTGTTTGCTTCCAGAAGCTAGTTTGTAATGAGGTCCGTTTGACGCAGCCGACACCAACAGGTGTTAGGGAGTCAGGCGTAAACGGACTCTGGTTGAAGTATTCCATAGTTATTGAATCAGAGCTATTCCATGTTTGATTTGATGTTACATGTTCTCTCCCAGTTCAACTACAGGCTTGTTGTACCCGTTGATGATGCTATTGATGTCCATTCTCTCGACACCTATGTCGAGGCTCCTGTACTGTACACTCCAGCTCTGACAATAGCCGGCCACAGCCCAGGCTCAGGGCTGGAGAGACAGACAACTTTCTGGTGTTTTATGAAGCACTGGTTCTGTGGGGATACACTGCAACAGCAGCAACACAAGACCAAACCGAAGGCAAAATTATCTTTATAAAGTTTGTGGACCCCCACCCCCTTCACTCGGTGCTCTCCCTCCGCCACCACTGCCATTGTCTGGCCCAGCCTGGTCGTCACACAGCCCGACCAATGCTAGTGTTGTTGCCATCAAAGCCACACACAGTTTGGTATCAACATTGGCTTATACCTGAAACAATGGCTGGTGCTAAACATTGGTACCCCTAACACAATTCTATAGTATTACCAACACAATATGTCTGGTACCATCAGGTCAGTACTAGACACACAATATGGCTGGTGTCATTGGGGTGGAGGTGCCACAAACTTTCCACACAAAATTTAAAGCAGTTGTCAACAGCACTAACCGGAAGGGTCGCCTGGGTAAACGTCCAGTGTTTCAAGTGCCTTGGTCTTACATTTCGATAGAGGGCGGCCCTATTTTTTCACTGATCTCCCCACGGAACCTGTAGTGCTTTCAGCATTCCATGTGAAGTGTTGATTTATGCCAATAGAAGCTTTTTCAGTTTCTGTTGGATTTATAGGAAGACAAATGGTTTAGTTTCTAAAGATGAAATTTAAAAGTTTAATTTATTGATTTATTATTTAATATGTGCACCTAGCATTATGTGTTTTGCATATATACATATATTCAATTATTATAGAATGTACTAGTTTGTAGACATAAATACGATTCAAACAGAAGCTGCTTTTTATTCCTTGAAGCATCCCATAAATATTACCATTAATTTAAACATGTGCTTGTGTGTCGTGATATATTAAAAAGAAAAGTTTAAACATAGAATATTTTATTAGGAAATGGAGTGATTGATTGATACATGACAAAGAAGAAAGCTGTGTATATTGATAAAACAAATAAAAAGAAAAGTTAAAAAAAAAGATAGAGTATTTTGTTTGGAAATATATGAATTGCTACATGACATAAATGGAAAACAATGTGTATTATGTATAAGACTGTGTATGGGAATTGGAGGAGACTTCTGATTCCTCCTAACTATGCCACGAAACAAAGCTCTTCCATAATATAGATGTGTGTGTATGTGTTTCGTGGCAATAATTGAAGGACTCGTTCACCTCCAATTATCAGATTATATATCACTGACAATTTACAGTATCAATAAAACTGATAATATTTACTTTATTTACATGAACGATGGGACTAAATAAACACACACACACACACACACACATACACACACACACACACACACATACACATACACACACACACACATACACATATATATATATACACACACACACACACACACATACACATATATATATACACACACACACACACTACATACACACACACATACACACACACACATATATATACACACACTAAATAAACACACACTACATACACACACATACACACACACACAAAATAATTAAGGAATGAAAAGATAGAATGCCCAAAGTGTCTGACTAAATTCACTATGAGTTTCAGTCTAACACGGGGCTAGATTATACACGGTTACTTGATGTCGTATTCAAGAACATATTTTGGTGGTGAATACGATGGCGGGTACTGTGGCTACTTGGTGTGGTATTTAAGAACATTTTTTGGTGGTGAATACGATGTTTGGTGGTGTGGTATTCAAGAACATTTTTTGGTGGTGAATACGATGGTTGGTGGTGTGGTATTCAAGAATTTTTTTTGGTGGTGAATAAGATGGTTGGTGGTGTGGTATTCAAGAACATTTTTTGGTGGTGAATACGATGTTTGGTACTAATATTACTTGGTGTGTTATTGAAGAATTTAAGGGGGTGTGGGAGTAGGGGACAGGCTTGGGGAGGGGCTAGGGTTTTATATGGGTGGGGGGCGGGAGTATGGGGACAGGCTGGAGGGGGTTTAAAGGAGGTGCATGCAGGAATAGGGGACATGCTTTCAACCCCCCCCCACCCCCAAGCCTGTCCCCATATTCCCGTACCCCCCCAAGACTGTCCCCATATTCCCGTACCCCCCCAAGCCTGTCCCCTTATTCCCACCCCCCTTAATAATTCTCTCGTTGGTGAATTAGAAGGTTTTTGATTCCTCCAAACTGTGCCACGAAACAGAAGATGATCCCTAAAGTAGTATACCATTGAGGGTGTGTGTGTGTGTGTGTGTGTTGTTAGGAGGAATCAGTGTGTGCGTGTTGTTGTTGTGTGTGTTGTGGGTTTTTTTTGTGTGTGTGTGTGTTTTCTGATATAGTTTGGAGGAATAAGTAGCCTTTCAAATTACCAAAAAGAGTAATATATACATAGTCACATGGAATATATACATACATACATACATACATAAACATGGAATATACACATGCAGAATTATACACACATTACATATTGATACACACACACACTCTCTCTCTCTCTCTCTCTCTCTCTCTCTCTCTCTCTCTCTCTCTCTCTCTCTCTCTCTCTCTCATTTGAATACTCCATAATCATGTTATTCTAAACACATGTATATATATTTTGGCTGGGAACTGTACAGGCGTTGTTAGAGAGAGAGAGAGAGAGAGAGAGAGAGAGAGAGACGAGAGAGAGAGACTGGCCCAAGAGTGAGAGAGTACGTTTTGTGTGTGTGTACCAATATCTATTCAGAGAGAGAGAGAGAGTGCGTGTGTGTATGTGTGTGTGTGTGTGTATGTATGCATGCTTGTGTATCTCGGATAGTATGTGTGTGTGTGTGTATGTGTGCATGCTTGTGTATCTCGGGTAGTATGTGTGTGTGTGTATGTGTGTGTGTGTATGCATGCTTGTGTATCTCGGGTAGTGTGTGTGTATGTATGTGTGCGTGTGCATGCTTGTGTATCTCGGGTAGTATGTGTGTGTGTGTGTGTGTGATCAATGACAGACTGGTATTGGCCTTCAGATTCTTCAATAATGTGAATAATGTTGCCGTTAATATCGTCCGTTTCTCTTTGACTTGTAAACCTTTTATCTCTTTCCATCACGTGAGGCTTCGACACAAATGGAAATATACAAAGAAAAGCAGATTAGCACATCATTTTTTTTTGTCTTTGAGTACAAATAATATATATGAAAATGGAATATACAAGAGAAAAAATTACTTAGTCTTGCATAACAAAATAACACACATAATAATAATAATAATAATAATAATAATAATAATAATAATAATAATAATAATATTGTACTGCAGTTACATAGTCTTAATTACAAAACAACAAACCTAATAATAATAATAATAATAATAATAATAATAATAATAATAATAATAATAATAATAATAATAATAATAATAATAATAATAATGATAATAATGTTGTATTGCAGTTACATAATCTTATAATATCTATATGTTGTAAGCTCTTGAAAACAACAATAACAACAATAACAACAACACGTGTACCAATTATTCTTGTGACCAATAAATAGTTGGTCAAAGGCCCGTAGTTTTAACAAATTTGAGGGCCCTTACTGGAGCTCTATGAACCCTACAAATAATCCAGGCCACAAAACGCTTCAGTGTTTCGAATAGGGAATCTGTTGCCTGGAGTAGTTTGGAGGGTTCATAGAGCTCCAGTAAGGGCCCTCAAATGTGTTAAAATTACAGGTGTTAGACCAAACTATGCTCAGTAAAACTACCCTAAAGAGCGGTGAACTGACAGCTTAACAATCAACTCTATTTTACAGACTCCTATCATGTCTTGGAGTCTTGATTATTCAGTTACAAGTTACCCTATTAAGATTATAATAACAGTTACATAGAGGTTGGCCCGGTACATTATCAAAATAATAATTATAATGGAATTGATTCATGTAATAATAATACATATAGTGTTATCAGTAGCCAGGAAAGAAACACATAAATGGTGCCCTTGTGGAAACCTTGACTTTATTCACTGTGAAATTTAGTCATCCCCTACACGGCTAGAACAATAACAAAATATTGCCTTCCCAGTATTAATGTAAGAGATTGTAGTGGTGGTGGTGGTGGTTGTGGTAGGTAGGACAGCTGTGATAGTAGTTGTGGTAGGTAGGACAGTTGTGGTAGTAGTTGTGGTAGGTAGGACAGTTGTGGTAGTAGTTGTGGTAGGTAGGACAGTTGTGGTAGTAGTTGTGGTAGGTAGGACAGTTGTGGTAGGTAGGACAGCTGTGGTGGTAGTTGTGGTAGGTAGGACAGATGTGGTGGTAGTTGGAGCATAGTGGTGGTTTGTAATGGTTGTAGTAACGTAGCAGTGGTAGTGGAGTTAGTGTTGTGGTAGGAATAGAAAGATTCGATGGTAATTATTGTTGTCCTAGTGATAGTGGTGGGTGGTAGTTGTTACTGCATAGATAGGTAGGTAGTTATGGTGATGGTAGTGTAGCCAGTGGTAGTGGCAGTTTTCTTCAGTATATTGAGATAATGAAATGGGGTCCAATTATGGGAAAGAAATGTAATGATATTTTTTTAAGTTTAGTAGTGAACAGATTTAATTATATCCACATAAACTACACTAGAATTAAAAAAAAGACAGTGGCTGTTTACTTGTTAACGCTAAACGATAGTTAATGAAGTGTGGATTTAACTGTTGGTAAATATTATATTTTCAGTCGTATGCCTTTTATTACATTGACATATTGTTCTTAACACTTTGCTATAATTATTATATACTAATGTTTATTTGATAACACTGCATCAATAATTATTATACAGTAGTTGGCAGCTCTGGATGTGTGGAGGGAATGTTGGTCACGTGATTGGTGGTGGTGGCGCGGAGGAATACATGAAAGCAAAGTGACGTTGCTGAGGCAGGGACAAGGAGGCGTCAGTCACCTGGTCGGCCCCGCTCCAGCAAGAAGTCACTCCTCCAAGAAGCCGGTGTGTGTGTGTGTGAAGGTCAAGTCACTCCTCCAAGAAGCCGGTGTGTGTGTGTGTGTGAGGGTCAAGTCGTCCTCGGTGTTGTGATCCTTGTGTTCTGTGGACATTACGTTTGGAGCTTCTTCCTTCCTGTACTACCCGGTATGTATGTAGCCTATGGTTATGTGATCGTGTTTAGTTTCTAGTTCATTTGCTGAAGTTATTGTCATATCGGAAAGTATCTTTTTTTTATTATATATTCTTATTGGTTTTATGTGGGACTCTGAACGGCAAACCATCCGCCATTGTTCTTGTCTTGTGACGTAAACACGGGAATTATTTTCAAAAGCTGCCATAATGGGACGTCAAAGTTTAATGTTTTCAGTGAGGTTCTAAAATGTTTTCAAGTTCACCGTCAGTAGTATTAGATCTCCATTTTGATCATTTTCCACCCAGGCAGGCATCATGATAGTCTGTTACTTAGAGCTGTGGAGTACCGTACAATCCTCCATATTAAGTTAGGTGTTATAATTGTGACTGTGTAATTATATAGAAACGCAATTTTTACTTAAGTGATTGTGGTTAATGGTGATTGAATGACAAAG
This sequence comes from Petrolisthes manimaculis, assembly GCA_034508575.1. Lineage (NCBI taxonomy): Eukaryota > Metazoa > Arthropoda > Malacostraca > Decapoda > Porcellanidae > Petrolisthes > Petrolisthes manimaculis. Next base: position 132,502 of record JAWZYT010003228.1, on the reverse strand, counting down.
TGCTGGTGAAACAATATTAATGTTAAAGAATTACTGCTATCTTTGTGCCTCTACTTTCAGCACGTGCGGCGGCCCTGTGTTTTGTAAGGACGTTGATGTGTTCGTGTAACAAAACACCGTGGAATCCATAACCTTCCTGGAGGACTTTATCACACACACTTTTCTACCCGATATGGTGAGTGAAATTTACTCTTTCAGTCGGGGTCAATAATAATCATCCACATATGGGAATCTCAAACGAGTTACCTCTATATGGATGATTATATTTGACCACGACTGTATGTACAGCCATGGCTGATAGTGCTTGACCAGAGTCTAAGGAGTGTTGGAGCAACTGAACAGAGTTCCAACAAGTGAATTTTCCAAACCATTCTCAACGTTGAGAGGGGTTTAGAAAACTCACTTTTTCGAACTCAGTTCAGTTGCTCTCCAACACTCCTTAGACCGTGGTCAAGTACTATCAGTCATGGCTGTACTGTCTAGTGTTCAGATTCACACTTCATTACACATGTGCGAGACATCTAATTTTCAATTATGTTTATTGAATCAGATTTTTTTCTGAATTTGGCACACGTATAACTGAATATTTACCCAATATTTATAATAGTATAATATCAAAGCAGCTTGTGAATAATCAAAACAGTTTTTAATATATTTTTTATTGAATAAACTTTGTTGGATTACAACAATGTTGTAATTGCAGGTGTGGCTGGCGACGTCACTCCTGATGACATCCCACAGTAAAGGTGTAGTAGGACTTTCGAAGACACAGGTGTAATGGACATACATGCAGAGGGAACGAGCAGATGTTCCATCTTGGATGTTGAGGCGCTGTCACGTCAGAACTCAAGTCTGAAATACATAATAAAAAAAAGTACATTTTAGTTAAGAGAAAATACAACATTATAAAATATTCTTTACTTTACAATAAAAACCACTCAAAATACCTGGTTGTATGTATTCCCATGTTTAGTAGTGTAAGTTAAATCTATAGTAATAATATATGTGTCGAGATGAATCAACAAAACACTACCTTCCCTCCACCTTGTTGGCTCAGTGTTGCCCTGCTTCAAACCCTATTTTATTGGTATATAGTGAACCAGCGCAGCTGTATGCTATAGAGACATCATCAAGGTAGCCTAGGTTAATCTAGTATAGAAGCTACCTGATGTGTTCCGTGACGACATCGGAAATCGAAATCGAAATTCCCGGCGCTAGCGCTGGTAGTGACACCTAGTGGTGGCCTATGGTACTAATGACCCCCTGGTGGCAGGGCAAGGATCCTTCCTCGTTCACTTTTTCACGGAACATACAGCGTCAACATCTCCTCGTCGAGCTTCGTTCGTTATGGTTAGCACTGCTTTTGTTCCTGTTTGTTTTTATTTCGGGTTTCTTGTGGTTTGCCTGCTTTGCAGATGGTTTTCTATGGTGGTTCTTATTTTTGGTTTGGATGTTTTACTTAGTGTTTCTTTCACTTTCTTTGTTGCATCTTTGCTTTTGTTTTTGAACCCCACTCCCTTTTCCATGAGACTTCCTGTGCTCCCTTTTAGTGAGTGTGTTTTCCTGTTGGATTATTTTCCTATTTCCACACCCTGTTCTGTTTTCTACTTGGTGTTTTGTTTTTTAATTTTGCACGTGATATTGTTCGGGTCATCTGGCCTTCGGGCCTTTTTTGATCCTTGCCTGCTAGACCCTCTTTTTATTTACCTGGGTTTCAAGCTAGTTATTTTGCTTTTGCTTTATTTTCTTCCCGTTTTCGGGATTTTTTGTTCTCCACGTGTTGGTGCGGTTTCACGTGGTTTTCCTGGTGGAACATTTCTTTTGTTCGGGGCTCCTTGCTTTTACCCTCGTTTTTGGGTCCTTGGTTAGTCCTCTTTTATCCAGTTATTATCCTTGCCTCTTCGTTCCCTTCTGGTTACGATGTGCACGTGAGTTTATGTAATTTAGTTCACTCCTTGTGAGTGTCCTCTTTTATCCAGTTATTATCCTTGCCTCTTCGTTCCCTTCTGGTTACGATGTGCACGTGAGTTTATGTAATTTAGTTCACTCCTTGTGAGTGTCCTCTTTTATCCAGTCCATCCTGTAATTACTCACCACCATTTCTTCATCTTTTACATTTATGTATTTGTAAATAAACAAATATCTTGTATCCAACCTTGCATAGATCTTGTTTTTCTAGATACAGATAGTTCAATAAACATAATCTCGTCCTAACAAGTGTTTTACCCAACACTTGTTTAGACTTACGATTTAATACCTTGGTTGTGACACAACTCTTGGTTATCCTTTTATTCCTTAAAGGAGTTTCCCCACTCATAGTCGCAGGGGAGACTATATTCACACATCGACTCTTCCTACGAGTGACCTTCACAACTACAACAACAACAAGTCTGGTGAGGGCGATCCTTCCAGTTAGGTTCCTCCAATTTCCTCCCGCCTCCTCTTCTCACGCATAGCATACAGCTGCGCTGGTTCACTATATACCAATAATAGTGAATTTGTAGTGGCTTTTAGCCACAAAATATCTCTTATTGGTATTAGGTGAACCAGCGCAGATTTTACCCTCCCTCCTCCCTTTTGGAACCTTTTTCCTTTCTTTACGATACTTCTCATTTTTAGTGAACGAGGAAGGATCCTTGCCCTGCCACCAGGGGGTCATTAGTACCATAGGCCACCACTAGGTGTCACTACCAGCGCTAGCGCCGGGAATTTCGATTTCGATTTCCGATGTCGTCACGGAACACATCAGGTAGCTTCTATACTAGATTAACCTAGGCTACCTTGATGATGTCTCTATAGCATACAGCTGCGCTGGTTCACCTAATACCAATAAGAGATATTTTGTGGCTAAAAGCCACTACAAATTCACTAATATCGTCAGTAGTGATGGTCCTGGATACTTACTCCACGCCTAGGATGTAACAGATACTCCTCACGTTGCTCTGCATCCTCCCTCGTGTCCACAGGTCTGAGTGAGTGAGTGGATATATTTACTCCCGGCCGTGACTACGATGAAACACTGCAGCCATATCACCTGCATGGGAGATATAGATTAAAACAATTAGATTAACTATGTTCATTTTTTCAACTAACTTAAACGACAGATTATATAAATATAGTCTTTCCTAACATTAACCATTTATATAAGTCACTTACATAAATACTTATTGATCACTACAAGAGCCAAACCACCATAATATACCTCTATACAAATCTCTTCGTTTATGCCTTTAATTCCTAATCTTCCTCTCGCTTATTCATTTGTTAGCATACGGGAAACTCCACACAATCTTCCGGCCAAGTTTCACTAATATATGAAGCATTAAACACCTTAAATAAATTATTTATGTTTCCATGTTCACCAAGTAATGAAAAGGTCAAATGACAAATCTGTCAATGACAATATAATAATCATATTGCAATGACTAACGTTGAGGGACAAACCTAAATTGTGAGGCCTAATGGTGGTGAGAAATGTTATAGCAACACTGACGTGCTCAAATTCCACACTAAATATTATTCTTACGTGCAGTAACTACCATTAACGTTACTATCTATATTGGAATTAATAAAAAACAATTGCACCTGGCCGAGACTACTGCATTACTGTTCCCGGAGTGTCGTGTCGTGGGATCCCCCGCCTCCACCAATGGGAGTCGAGTCCCTTCAAACTACTTCAGTCACCCCGGGCTAATAATACCTCATGACACAACACGGCTACAAATGTTTTCATCACCAAGAAATTATTATTCTCTGGCTGTTAATTATTCTCGGCTTCTAGTCGGACATAAAAAGCAATCCTGGACTCACTAACAAATACTCCTGTCCAACAACAGGCTCAAAGCCCATAACATCAAGGAAACAAAGGGTTCACTTATATGAAACTAGCAAAAACTGAAACCACTTCACATGTACAGTTGGCGGCATAAGTCCTGTCGCTTCACCGAGACAGGCAGTGTTCATAGACTCAAGAATACGCACGTTTTCTACACCTAATAATCTCGAGTCTATAAACATCGCATGCCTCGGTGAAGCAAGCGAGGCGACACCACTTTTGCCGCCGATTGTACTCCACTACACACACACATGGACCTGTCCCCCATACCTCTACCAACCCCTCCCCCCCCCCCCACACACAGACTCCTCCTCACTCCTGTGCAGCAGCCCGTAACACACACACCACATACTTCAATTCTAAATAGATGACATATACTGCTATTTTACAAGAAACAAAATTACTCCACACCTAAATTTCCCACTTCCACCCTCAGATAAGAGCTGGCAGCATATTCCAAAACTGTTGTTAACTTGGGCACTATCAAAAATATCAGCCAATCAGGGGCCTTTCTCTCATCATAACGTCATAGTGTCGTTCACTCCAACGTATGCGATTACACCAATTATTATTATTGTGCATAATTCTAATAATGATTATTATAATACGTTATTATTATTAAGCATAAATATCAGCCAAAGAAATACACTCTCGAGCATAATGTCTGATCCAGTATTTTTGCGTGACGTATCTGGTGCCTGTGCCACAGACGGTGACAGAGCGCAGTACTCGGTACAGTTGGTGAGTTGGTGCAAATAGCCTGGAGATTGAGTAACCCCACACAGATAAAGGACCTCGATGCTCCATAATGTTGGGTAAAATCAAAGGGAGAGACAACACAAGACAGACCTTAGTTACCACCATTAGTTCACGAAATAAATGAGGTACAGTAACGAGCACTAATAACTATTTAGGTTTGCTTGGAATACCTAGAGACCATAAATAAATACACAATAAGATCTCCATTGGAATTACAGTATATACTTGGTTGGTGAATTGGACTGTTCAAAGTTTCAACTAAAGCTGTATACCTTAGTGCTCCAAACTGTATAATGCAAAAAATGACAGCTGTCGTAAAGGAGTGCAATGTTTTTATATTAGTTATTTTTTCACGACGAGGATAAGCGCGAGTCATTAGTTAATCGGAATATGACGTCATGACACAAGGGGCCTAGGCTCGTGAGTCGTGAGAGGCTAATATTTTACATAGTCATTATTTTCACTTCAACTTAATTTTTAGTTCATTTTATATTGGACTGACATTTTTTACGATAATGTTAATCCTCTACCATTATTCCATTTGCAACTAAAGAACCAAGTAAATATTTAATGAACTTAATGAGGTATGAGGAAATAAATGACCACTTCTACCGTGAAAAAGTGCAATATCTTATAACAATAAAAGCAAGCTATAATGTCATACCTTACGGAGTGTGATTGGTTAATCGGAGGTGACGAAATGACGAGAAAGGCGCCTGATTGGCTGATATTTTAGATGATGCCGAAATTAATAACAGTTTCGGAATATGCGACCTGACAATGGCGGACTCATCACCCTAATCCACAAATCCCTTAATTATATAGAAGCAAGTGCGTATCTTAAAATAAATCACTTCTCCCCCACCTGCCCACTACGACACTACCACAGAAATTCAAGCCATTAAAGTCACCACTAGCAAAACAAGGAGTACAATAACTAATTTATACATCCCCCTCAAACCTGACCGACAATCACCAACCCCCTCACCTCATCCTGGTGGCGACTACAACAACACGTCGGTCTGGTATGTCAACAACCCAGACACACAAGGCTTGTATTCCTTTCCCAAACGTACAACCTCATTACATTAATTAAACAACACACACCATCACACCAACATCTCTCACCAAGCCCTCTTCCAACCATTATTACCTGGCAACACCTTCTGCTCCCCCAACCTCACCCCAACTGGCCACATACACACATTATCTACAAAAGAGCCAACTGGGAAGCCTCAACTACCGAACCGAAACAATTTGAAACACTAAACAGGTCACCCATAACACAATGATGTACATGAATTCAATACAATTATACAAAATGCAAACAAACACATCCCTAGAGGCAACATAAGACAACACAGCCCAAATTTTACAACAAATTCAAGGCCTTATCATACAACGAGAGACTTAAACATCCCCAACTCCTCTCACACAACACATTGTATGCCAAATACTGTACAAGCACTAAATACACAATTTACAACAAAATTTAAGAACAGAAAACACTAAACTGGAAATGATTGTCAACACTATCAAAAAAACAAACATCAGCATCACACTGTCCAACAGCAACACTATAAAATGGTATTGCCTGGGTGACCGAAGCCTTTCCCAGGGACTAACGCCTCCTTGGTGGGGGCGGCTGGATTTTGTGACAAACGTTGCCCATTGTTGTGATCCAAAGATTTCCCTGTACTATTTCTCCTAAGCTCCATGACAATTAAACACAATGGAGCATTTTTAGCTGAACATTAACCTGATTTACACAACAACCAAACTGTCTAAAAGTAAACTCGTTAAATACAATAAGCAACTCACCTGCAACACCCAATGTAGAGAAATGGTGATGTGGAATAGAAGTGGGAAAAGGCTCGCTCCATCTCTACAAACTTCAGAAACAGGGTCTTCAAGGTTCCTACAGGGTCTTCCAATGTTCCAGGTCTAAGGCAGCCTTCTTTTATTCTCAGTCAACCTAGCCAGTAATAATCGCATCTGGAAAAAAGAAAAACTAATAAGTATTTACGGTACCAAACAACATCGTCATTCAACCAACAAACCATTGTAACAAACAATAACACATAACTAGCCATATATCACCACTGTTTAGATTACCATTATCCTCGCTACGTCTTTAACACTAATATTATGACTGAAGAATACTTACCAAAACTCAAGAGATACGTAGAGCTTCGAAATAGAGAGCAAAGATTGACAGTATTACCCGTATGGTAGCTGATCCAGTACTGAAAGCCGGCTCAAGTCAGGAGTCAGTGTTGCCAGTCTGGTGGTGGATCCCGAGCCAACACAAAACCAGCCCAAAAAAACGCGACGTTTGTTTCAAAAAGCAGCCCAATAACAGCCTAAGCCAAAATTTAGCCCAATTTTGGCGGGAAAACTGCGGTCCTGGTAACCCTGCCGGCTACTAAAACTCGCCTCCTCCTTTCCCCATCCATACCCCCATTATCCTGCCCCCTCTCCACTCCCCCCCTCTCTTCCTAACCTTACCCCCCTCCCTTTTCTTTCCGTCCCGATCCCATACATATATACATCAATACATACATATACATTTTTACTGTCTAGTCCAAACAAACCAATAACCTAAGTTCCTCACCTCACCCCCACCCCTATTAACCCTACTTTCCATCCTGAACCATCATAATCCTGACTTAACAACTTGTCAGATAGTTATAAGTTATCCATCCTGGGCAACAAAACCTCTGCATTCACACTGGCATGAAAAAACAAAACAAAAACAATGTATACTATTTTCACTTTATTATTATACAGCATTATTTGTTGGTGTTTCGGAAGAGATTAGAGGGTTAGGCTGCAAGTACATTGATTGAAGTTTGGTTATAAATATCTTTTTAATGTGTATGACGTACCTTTTGTGAAATGAAGTATAACAACTATGAAAACAAATGTAAATGCCATGATGATTGTGAGTGAAAATGAGAACTGATCCTACTGAATGAGGTAATGGGGTGATGACTTAGACTGTACACAGATTAATAAAATCACCAAGAGGTCAATACAAGACCTACAGTCCATACTCAAAGTCTCATGTTCTTGTCAACCTTTTGGCAGTAGCTTTATTAATATCAACAGATTTAATTACCATATCTCCACATTCATACACAAAATACAGTTTAGTATGCATACACAGTAGACATATGCATATACATTCAATGTGCAACTAAAGCTGCATATTTTATTAACATAATACAGTTTTCTGCATGTCCAAGGATATGCACATGACCAGCAAAATCAATATCACTGTATTTTGAATGCTGAAATAAAATTAATTGTAATTTGATATGGACAGACAGATTTCCTTATGTTTCAATTAAATATCATTCTATATATTACCAGTATATACATGTGTTGTTGGAAAGGTAGGAAGAGTTTTATAATATTATATAGAAGGTTGACCAGGTGGTTGAGTAGAACATTACTCTACGGTACACCTGATTATCTCAAATAGTCTGATATAATCCTGCCCTGGGAGTAAAAGTACAGGAATCATGCTAGTTACTTTTGAGAAGTGTATATAATCATGCTGTACATGAGATACGAATCTTTAGATTGAGAAAAGCCCTATACAGATCACAATCTATCTGCAATGTACACCTTACAAGTAACACTCAAGTTGCTAGTACATGCAGACCTAAAAGCACCATTAAACACTTTACATCGGGGTATATTTAAGTCTACAACATATGAATGTACAAAAGGAGTTGGTAAGTCACTTTGGAGATTGTAGCATTAGCCTTCCAGTCCCTCCCAGTGCCCAGTGGTTGCACCAGACATACACCTCACAGCCTCAAGCTATCATAAAAAGATGTACATATAAAATGTCTACCATCAACGGCTCCATTTCCTTTAACAGTGAAAATGACTCTTTGAGATATCATTACTATTTTAGCTTGCCTAACTTTTGGCCAGTTGATGAGGACTGGCAGCAATGTATACACTGTATCACAATTCTGTACACTCACTTCTCTGATTTGTACTGTACTGCCCAGACCCTCCTGTCACTTGTGTTAAGTCCTTTATTCTGTGGAAAAGTTTATCACTACTTTCTCCACAAACTCTTTTATTGCCCTTATAACCTAACTGAGGCTTTGGGTCACAAAACATGCATAAATGAACTGGTTAACACAAGCCATACATGTACTGTATTCACACAAGTTACCTGTAAACATTCCTTATATATAACTTGTTCCAAGACACAAGTAACAGAGTATCAAATCAAGTGTCATAATAGACACCATCTGTAATCATATACAGTAACTCATTTCACCATACACACACTTTCTATGTTTATATTACGTATGTGTACAGAATACAGGTAACTGATGGGAAAACAAGAGGAATGCAATAACTCACCATGTCTGTTCATTATAAGTTATGTCTCATCTGTGCCAAGTGAATGAATTACCTTTCTGTCTTTAGAGGAGTCTTCTTTTACTGCATTATTCCGTTTCCATTTTTTGTGGCTACTGTAATAACTTTTTTTTGGTAAATTTATATAAGTTTTACTAACCATTTTCCCCCCTGCTATTTCGTGTCAAGTATATTATCATGAACTAAAAAAATGCCTTCCCTACCCTGTACCCTGATCCCACAATGCCTTCCCCACCAACACACTGAGGGGTCTGGCCACACTCCTACCTCTACTCAGAGTGTCTACATCTACCGGTACTGAGGCACGTGATCACAAGTAGGCTGAGCAGAGTGTTGCAACCCTGCCAAGTTAAGGACCCTGTAATCGTGTACAAAGAAATTGGAGACTTCTGATTCCTTCTAACTATGCCTCGAAACAAGCTCCTTCTATATAGGTAGTGTTTCGTGGCAGTAATTGAAGGACTCATTTACCTCCAATTTTCTGACTACAATACAGGGTCCCTTAAGAGGCCTTTGATGTTGACAAATACGAGGTTACTAATACAGATTCCTTCAGACTCCCTCGATAGTGATGTACTGTATCATGTGGAAGAGTTTGGAGGAATCAACAGTCTCTAATTTGCCAACAATGTCACAAGACCCTTAAGGACCCTGTGATCGTGTATGAAAATTGGAGGCATCTGATTACAACTGTCTATGCCACGAAACAATCTTCTTCCATATAGGTGGTGTTTCGTGACAATATTTGAAGGACTCACTAACCTCCAAATTTCAGACTCCATCACAGGGTCCCTTAAAGCTGTCAACAGTATGTCCTCCCACTAACAAAATATAAAACTAGTAATGAGAAGAAAATTCAGTAATAGAAGGTAAATTACCAGCCTCCAACGGTGTGTTCTTCACCTGATAATCTGTAAGGTACTATTGAGTTTGGTCATTTCATTTAACAACTATGCTAATGAATCCTACCACTTTTTTCACCCATTCATCACACTCTCCTAATGAGCAGTACAGTACAGTATTGTATCCTATATAAATGACTACAGTACTGTACTTCTAAATACTGAAATAAACACCCAGGTTGTTTCTTGCAAGGTGAACTATTTTCATGGGTACAGGAATAGTTTGATAGTGGGAAGATTTACTGACGTGTACCTCTCGTGTATCTCTGGGGGTCATCTCTGTTGGTGAAATTGATTACATATACATATCAGTAGAATAAATGCATAAAACACCATAGTTATCATAAAATCATCATCATGAAACATGGTTGAGAAGAGGTACCCATCTCTCCCCAACCTCGGATAATGATTGTACTCGGGGCCGTATTCAAGAACATTGGTGGTGTTGACGATGGCATAGTGCTGGTACGATGTCTCTGTTGTTTGTCTATTGAGTCATTGTACCGGTACCACGCCATTGTTAACACTGTGAATGTTCATGAATACAGACCTTAACTGATCACCTGCTTGATAATCATAACATTAATAAGGTCAGCAAATGTATCGCTAGGTAACAGTAAAATGTCTAACCTGCTGATGAATAGTGCAGGATATGTAGTTCATCACATCTTTCTAACCATCAAAGAGTAAAAATAATAATAAATAAATAATGAGCAAAACACACACTTTACACAGAGTTAACAAATTGATGTTCCATTAGTTGTCACCTGCACATCATCTATGTCATGATTGGTCACATTCTTCACAGCCACATGTAACAAATCTGCTAATAAATTTCAAGTTGAGTCCTGCTCTCTTGTAACCCATGAAAATCTATTAACACCTATCTAACTCATAGGAATCAAAGATTGTCTAAAAGAGTATGAACATGAAACACTGTACAATAAATAACATGTGTATGGCAGATTGGAAGCACCTGACCAATTACTCGTTAGTGAACGTGCCTAAACGTAATCATTTACAAGATGGCAGTTATGTTATGTTTCTTGATAGACTTGTTTTCTTTTACAGTATGTTCACCTCCTCAGATTTGGCATATAATGATGCTACTGATGACCTGAAACAGAAAGGAAAGTTATTGATATAATTGTACAAAGACTTATCTGATGTATGAACAATATGTGTAAACCAAACACATTGGTATGAGTAAGAAGACAGGAATTCACAGAATATTAAATAACAGACCTCTGAAGCATACAGAATAGTACTTAGGCTGGATGAAATTCCCATTTATCTAGGCTATTAACTGAAGTTATGATATTTTCCATATCAAAAAGAGGAGTAGCCATATGCATTTCTATTTACCATTGGAACTTATACTTGCCTTGATGTAGCATGCTTAAGTCCTGAAGAAGACTCTTGACTACTGACAGAGGGTGATGATCTACTTCCCTTCTTCAGTACTCTTTCCAGGTAAGTAGCAGGAGTCCATCCCTCATAAGGCATTCCAGCAACTCTGACATACTGTACCACCAACCTGCACACCCAACCTTCATCAAGTCCACATGGTCTCCCTCTTGTAGGCTCACTTCTCATCCACCCATTGCATTGTAATCAGCCACAACCAGGAAACGTGAAGACGTGTACTGTTGAAAGAGATTTCACAGATAATATATTGATAGAGTACTGTACCATAGTTTTTAACTCGATAAAACAACACCAAAAAACATACCTCAAAAATCCTACCTCAGTACTCTCAGAGAAGGTCTGGTCCTCTTCCTCATCTGATGCTGAGTAGTCAGATGACCAACTCTCTTCCTCCTCCTCAGGTATATCCCCAAGTGAGGTGTCTGTGGAACGCCTCACTGATCGCCGACTGCTGCCACCTTCTCCACCAGGTCGACCCTCTGAACTACTGGAGCTGATAGACCCTCCACTGCCACTCATTCCATTGCCAGCCATATCCCAGGAGGATGTCTGGCATAGTGACCTGCAAGGAATAAGTAACCAAATGAATCCATCATGCAGCACCGAATACTAATGTACAAGGCACTAAACAGTGCAAACTTAGCCTTAAGAAACCTAAAAAGTCTGTCTGTGAATTGGAAGATATACCTATACTGTACAACCATACTGGAATTATGGTTGATATGAAATTGTATAATAAGCAATTTTAAATGAATTTATCTTAAACTCTCTGACATTATGCAGTACATGTGATACCCATCACCTTCCACCTGATGCCAAGTAATTTTCATGTGATGGCAAGAAGGGTCAGGCTTAGTTATATTTGAACTTGAAGGCTATCGACATCACAGTGTCTCGGATACATCCAGGGGACGAAAGCCAGAAATAAATGTCAGCACCACTTACATTAAATAAAGCAAATTCCCACAATGTTACAATACTGTACAGGTATAATGTATGATTATAGACACCAGTGGACAGTATGTTGATGGAGAAAGATTATTTGCTCAGGAATGGGGACCCCAAAATCACATCTTGCAAAGGACAAAGGCATTACAGTACTTGTATAATACGGAAATTGGCCCTGGACTTTGATTTAAAGGATAAACCAGATAATTACTGTACAATTTCTAATCCACTTTCTTTTAATTAATTGGGAAAATTTTAGCATATACAAAGGGGTGCAGGTGAAAGAAGGGATGTGGAATGGTTTAAATTTAAGCGTGCAAAATAATTGCAATGACACACAGTACAGTAGTGTGAAATACAATAACTGACAAGAATTTAGAAGATCTTTTATTCAGGTCAATTCAGTGTCAAAAGAATAATTTATGTTCTGATTTCTATGGATTTGTTTGTTAAATATCTGAAGTATGATCATTATAATGGACAGATAACACACAGATTGTTGATGAAAATGTTGAACACTTGCATTTGGTATGGAACACATAACTTGTCAATATAATGGCAGCATACTTCATAGGGTTAATAACATAAATATAACAATATAAGCATTGTAAAGGGGATGATACAACCATGACAAATTAACATACTGTATACTGTAAATGGAAATAAAATTAAATGTTGCTGAAGGTAGAAATGGCAGGAAATAACATTTACCGGTAGACATATTAGAATGCAAAATAAATTATCAGTGCTGATAACAGCATTATTTTCAATAATTTATCTTTTTCACTCATTCAGTACATCTGTGTAGAGTACAGTACATTAACTGGGCTACTAATTTCCTACCAGCCAATGTTAGAAAGCATAAAAAACAATCTAGAAATATCTTGTAGTTTTTAATTTATGTCACATTTTCATTACCCGGTACTGTATAGCATTTTAGTCATCACCAGAAATTTTAACTGTAATTTAGTTTTTTTGTACAGTGTACTCAAGTGTTTAAAAGGGTAAAACTTTAAATTCAATAAATAAAGATTTTTATAACTAATTTCACCAGAAATATCCAAAAGCAAGGCATATGAACACTCAGGAATGAAATTAAAAAGTCACAGTACAGCACACTTGCATAACACAATATAAAAATATATTACCAATTGAGATCAAACTGAGTGACAGATCTGTAGGATAAACAATTAATGAATTCATCATCAAACATGACAATATACAATATATAGGCCTACAGTGGTATGAATTACAAGTCAAACTAATGAATACTAATACAGTACAGTACTGTTGTATAAAACTATTACTAGATAAATTATACCCTTTTTTACAATACAGTAATCTGTTGTGGGGATAGGGGATGTAAAAATGTGTGAGTGGTGAAGTACAGTACTTTTATGGATATAAAGTTGTCAAAGGCAATAGTTCACTTTAATCATCAGTGTAGAGTACAGTACATGAAGGAAAGGATTGTGGGAGGAAGAGGAGGTTTTCATCATGCTGGGAAGGAATGTTGGTAAAGAGAATGCTAAACACTTCTGCTGTGGCTTTACCCTAAAGGGGAGTTCATGGAGAGAAAAAGGCAACACAGCTATACACAAACAGAAGAGTCATTATTTATCAGCCTTTATCCGCAGCATCTATTCCAAAGGGATGATTGCAGTGTGCATATTTATTAACTTGTTCTGAGAAGAAATGAATCTGCACCTGTATATTTGTAGTACTGTACACTGTTTTCTAATTAATTCGAGAACTTTGTCAGCCAATATAGATAACATTACAGTACTGTATACCATAATGCATCTAAAATAAACGAAGTACTGTACAGTAATATCAAACGTCATAAACACATTATCCACTATAAACCTCTATTACAGGGAATATGAAAACAATGAAATTAAAGATATAATAACAAAACTATAATTAAAAAATGAACCCACCTTGGGCAATGTTGAAGCCTTTCTCATACTCTTAGGTGACTTGGGAAGATCAGCATGGAGTGGAGATGCAGGGTGAGTGTGTGGACGGCTGGCAGAGGTGGAGGAAGAAGAGGATTGGCCCTGAAGAGGTTGATGGAGAGGAATGGCAGGTTCTGGTCTGGCCGAGGGCGAGGAAGGCGAGTGGCCAGCTTTTTGAGGGAGCTTTTACGCTTCTCACACATCATCTGCACATCTTCTATTCTCTTCAGCACCTGTAAGATATGTTTAATATCTAATGAAAAGCAACTAGGTCCAACACCTTTCTCTTTCATTTGTATTTTACATCAACTGAAATATTGTGGAGAAAAAATCTCTCTTGATGTCTCTTGCTCAACGTACCTTTTCCCTCTAAATTAACTTTAAGTGCTTGTACCATATTTTTGCTGATATTGAACTACTTTCAATATCAGTTAATTTGAATAACTTTACACATAAAACATATTTTATCACTTGTATATTCTCTTTTATTCCCACATCATCTGTATACCATTTTATCTTCCCTCAAGATTATTACTGGCCAACATACCTGATGCACCAGTCCTTTTGTTTCTGGAGTGATGACATCTTCAAATATAGTTTTAAGTTGACGTGAGGAACCCAGTCTGCCGTGGTCAGAGGAGGCTAGGAACTCATCCAGTTCCCGTAGAGCTTCAACAACAAACTCTGGAGCCTGGCACCGCTCAATCTGCTGTGACACTAACAGTTCCACACCCTCTGTACACCACTTGTTAAGCCTGGTTAATGAAATATTATTAATGACTCACTGTATTTATTCTTGTGTCTGTAGATACTAATGTTGATTCTGATGGGTGTAATGAATGATAGTAGTGATTATTGTGGCTTTCATATTGTTTAATTAATAAGAGATTCTTGGAAAATATATATACAGTACTGTAAATACTGAACCCGGTACAGTATATACCTTTTCAATGCGTTCCTGGAGGTGACGACATTTATGAAGTGACTCAAGACAGACGGTGAGTGATGTGAGTAGTGAAGGCATCTCCTCATCTGTATCAGTTCCACACACTTGGACTGAATGGAGTCAACTGCATAATGTTCACTTTCAATTCGTTGTGTTCCTATAATCCGAAGCTCCTCTGCTTTTTCCAGCTGATCCTGTAGATGAGCAAAGATTATTTAAATACTTCTTTTTAAAATACTTCTGTAGAACACTATGTGGGTTTCTTTATCTAGTTCATAATAATCAGTATCTTATAGAAATATTATGATTTCTTCATACATTTTATCTCAATAGACTTTCATTCTATTCTTACTAAATATACATTCATACATTTTTTATACAGAAAATTGTGTTGGTAAATTGATCTTTCTTTAATATTTCATTCTTTTTTCATTTCTCTCATTCTTTTAATATCTATTTCTCTCTAACTATATAATATATATTTCTTAATTTACTATTTAATCTTTTTATAACCAATGATATATAATATTATTTTTCATAATCAGTATTTCAAAACAAATTCTTTATTAATATTAGATGTAGGTTATTAAAATATTAAAACAATATGTATTTTTTATTTCACATTCATTCTAATATCTTTATTATTACAGGTTTAAAATAAACAAACTCATATGTATTATTTTTACTTCAAACACCCTCTCTCTCTCTCTCTCTCTCTCTCTCTGTGTTTGTGTGTGTGTTTGTGTGTTATTCCCTTCTCTACTTCCCAATTCCATCCCTCTGCTCTCCATCCACTCCCTCTCTCCACTCTCTCTCTCACCACCAAAAAAATTTATTAAACAAAAAAGTATAAAGTTGAAAATAAATGTGTTGCCTATCCAAGTAGTAATATGTTACTATAATTACATTGTGTGGGTGACATCCCTTACCTTCCACTTAATTAAGGGGGTGTGGGAGTAGGGGGACAGGCTTGGAGGGGGTTTAGGGGGTCCAGGAATAGGGAGACAGGATTGGGGGGAATAGAAATCCTGGGTAAAAGCAAATAAGTTGAAATTAAATGTTAATAAAACACACATTATATTGTTCCAGAACAGATCCTTGACATTTGACCTGACACCTGTTTACCTGGATGGAGAAATAGTAAATCGGGTAAAGTCAACTAAATTCCTAGGTGTAGGCTATTAATTGATGAAAATATGAACTGGAAGAAACATATAAATAATCTTTGTATAAAATTATCAAAACTAGGTGGAATCTTGTACAAAATAAGAGATAAGCTTACAACTGATGTAATGATCATGATTTATTACACTTTATATTATTCCAAGTTAATATACTGTATCTTTGTATGGGCGGCGGCGGCGGCGGGGCGGCGGTGACGGCGGCGGCGACGTCGACGAAAAAAAAAAAAATAATAATAATAAAAAAAAGAGTTAATTATTACCAAAAAAAATTAATAAAAAATAAATATATATATTAAAATATATATATATATATATATATATATATATATATATATATATATATATTATTAAAAAAAAAAAAAAATGATCTTACTAAGAGCCTTCAAGAACTTTGCGAAAAACGATGCGACATGGGGCCTGAAATGGTTAGTAACTTTATTCACATGTTCAAAAAAAATAATCAACATTTTATTTTGTTCCCCCTCTCGTTATTCCATTTTCTTCCTTACTCTTGTATTAATCCTTTTCTTTTATTTAAATTTAAAGGATATACTATTATGAATTAAATACCCAAGATAATATACATCTCCATCCCTGACTATGGCTCGATTCAACAGTCGTATTCGTTTGTGAGCTTCCTAACCAAGAACACTTGTAAAGCTGAGTTCCTACATTCACAAAATCTATCAAACAGTTACATGATAATGATCATTGCATACTTTACTCACCAAATTCATTCAATAATTCACCCACACGGCTAATATTCTTTCGTTTGCGTGTTGGGTGGAGGCGGTAAATATTTCCCCACTCCCTGTACAAAATATTTATTATTATATAATGATGGAAGGGCAAGAGTAAGTGTTAAAAAGGAGGGAAGGATGTGGGAGGGGGTTCAATATCTAGACCAAGGTAGTAATCAAAGCTCTTCTAGGAAAAGTTATCACAGCCTTCCTCACTCCTTCCCCGTAGGTGGGTATTGCCTGTGGTGCTGTGAGCAATACTTTAAGGGTTTTGGTGCCCCTTTGGAGGCAATACATACGTATACTCACAGATTTTACAATGTCACACACAATCTTTTTTTAGTAATACCAAAACACATACGCAATCAGTGCTACTAATACGGGAATCTGTTTCATGGCATATTTTAGGAGGAATCAGCAATACACCTTCTTCCAATTAACAGAGTCTGCCTTTAAGGACCCTGTGATCATGTACGAACATTTTGGAGGCTTCTAACTCCTCCTGACCATGCTAAGAAACAACCTCATTCCATATAGGTGTGTGTTTCGTGCCAATATTTGAAGGACTCATTTATCTCCAAAATTTTACTGACGTTACGTTTTCCTTGACAAATTTAGTTCCGTTACATTTTCTTTGCATTTTAAGTGATAAAGAGCAACTACAATAAACACGAATGACGTGCAGGGATAAGTGACATAGTAAAGAAAGGAGGAACAGCGAAGGAAATTGATGGAACGAACGAAATATATAAATAGGAGGTATAGGGACAAGTAATTCCTCCAAAGTATGCTGGGAATAGTCTGGAGGAATCATTTGTTCCAGATATACAACCACACAGAAAAACAAAATACATGGATGCCTTTTAGTGTGTCCTAGTTACAATGCATATCCTAACGAAGTCTCTCTCAACAGGGGTAATAAAAAGGAGAATGTGAGATAAGGAAGGAAGAGAGAAAATGGAAATATGAGAGACAGACGAGGCAGGAGGAGAGGAGTGGGGTGGGGGTTGAGGGGTGGGAGGGGGAGGGGGGACATACAGACCGTACACAATTCCTGGAACATCGTGTGAGGCTGGAGGTGGGAGAGAAGAGGGGGGTAGGGGGGTTACATCACCACCCCTCCTTGCTCCTATATACCTGTCTCTCTCTTATCTCACATTCACTTCTCTTTCTTTCTCTCTCTCATCTATTTCCCTTTGCTTACCTTATCATTCTTATCTCGTCCTCTCTTATCATTATTTTGTCTCTCTTTCTCTTCTCTTATTTATCTCGCACCTTGTAGACCCCGGAGAGAGATGTATGTCAGAGAGAATGTGTGTGTGTGTGTGTGTGTGTTTTGCTCACATATTGGAAGGCAGGTGGGGGGGGGGAGAGGGGGAGATTACAAACACACCATTTCATGCAATACATATTTTCCTTGTTTTGTGTTTTATTTTTATATCTTGTTGAGATTGTGTTGCGTGGAAGACAACATTATTTACTCACGAAACACAGACAGAGAAGAAAAAAACCCACAGAAATTCTTGTTTGATTATGTAGGCAATTGGTTTGTGTGTATTTTTGGCGGTTCTGCATGTTGTGTATGTGTGTGTGTGTGTACAAGCCATCTTCATATGCAATGTTTGTATAATATTAGATAGCGTGTAAATTCCTGCGCTTGTAAACAAAATTGCATCATTGCATGACTAAGATGTGTGTGTGTGTGTGAATTGCATATTATCTGCAATGTATTTATGTATGTGTGTGTGTGTGTAGGTCATTGAATAGGGGGGGGGGAGGGTGCGAAAGAAGGGTGAATAAAGAAGTGGCGAGAATGGATGAAGGAGAGTGGGGGGTGTTGGTGAGTGGAGAAGGGGGTAAAGAGGGGGGAGGGGTATTCCTGTTTATTGTACTAGTAGATGCCCCTTCCTGGAACTGACCGCCCCCTCCCCCCCCCCCCCCCCCACTCCACTTCACTACACTCCCCCCTCCCTTCAATCTCAATCTGTGTGTGTGTATAACTTGCATCTCTCTCTGTACGTGTGTGTGTGTGAATAACTTGCAATTTTTTTTTCTTTCTCTATCTCTCGCTGTGTATGTCTGTGTGTGTGTATAACTTGCATGTCTCTCTCTTTCTGTATGTGTGTTTGTGAATAACTTGCAATTTTTTTTTTCTCTATCTATCTCTCGCTGTGTCTAACTTGTCCATCCCTCTGTATGTATGTGTGTATACCTTGCCTCTCTCTCTCTCTCTCTCTCTCTCTCTCTCTCTCTCTCTCTCTCACACACACACACAATTCCAGGACTTTAGGATTGTCACTTTGCTTTGAAGAATCCATTCATCACTCTCACCTCTTCTCTCTCACTTAATATTTTTCTCTCTTCCTCTTTCTTCATTATTCTTTCTCTCCTCCTTCTATTCCCCTTTCTTTCTCTCAATTAATATCTTTTTCTCTTCCTCTTTCTTCATTATTCTTTCTCTCCTCCTTCTATTCCCCTTTCTTTCTCTCAATTAATATCTTTTTCTCTTCCTCTTTCTTCATTATTCTTTCTCTCCTCCTTCTATTCCCCTTTCTTTCTCTCAATTAATATCTTTTTCTCTTCCTCTTTCTTCATCATTCTTTCTCTCCTCCTTCTATTCCCCTTTCTTTCTCTCAATTAATATCTTTTTCTCTTCCTCTTTCTTCATCATTCTTTCTCTCCTCCTTCTATTCCCCTTTCTTTCTCTCAATTAATATCTTTTTCTCTTCCTCTTTCTTCATTATTCTTTCTCTCCTCCTTCTATTCCCCTTTCTTTCTCTCAATTAATATCTTTTTCTCTTCCTCTTTCTTCATTATTCTTTCTCTCCTCCTTCTATTCCCCTTTCTTTCTCTCAATTAATATCTTTTTCTCTTCCTCTTTCTTCATCATTCTTTCTCTCCTCCTTCTATTCCCCTTTCTTTCTCTCAATTAATATCTTTTTCTCTTCCTCTTTCTTCATCATTCTTTCTCTCCTCCTTCTATTCCCCTTTCTTTCTCTCAATTAATATATTTCTCTCTTCCTCTTTCTCTCCCCCTTCTATTCCTCATCTCTTCTCTCTCTCACCCAATATTTTTCTCTCCTCTTTCATTCAACATCTTTCTTTCTCTCTTCCTCATTCTTTCTATTCATCTTTCTTTCCTTCTTCCTCATTCCTCTTCTCTCCTCCTTTCTTATTTCTTCTTCTATTCCCCTTCATATAACAGTAAAACACAAACACAAACACACCTTCCTTCATCCTCAATTTATTCTCTCTCTAAATAAATAAATATGTAAAAATGTGTGCAGGATAAAATAAAGAATTAGAAAAACAAGCGATAAATAGAATGGAGGTGAGAGAATGAATGAATAAATGAGGGAGGAAAGAAGAATGAATTAATGTGTGTATGTGTGTGTGTGTGTGTGAAAGGAAATAGTGAATGGGAATCTGAGAATGAATGACTGTGTAAGTGTGTGTGTGTGAGAGAGGAAATAGTGAATGAATGAAGGAGTCTGAGAATGAGAGGAAATGATGACTGTGTGTGAGAGAGAGAGAGAGAGAGAGAGAGAGAGAGAGAGAGAGAGAGAGAGAGAGAGAGAGAGATAGAGAGAGGAAATGGTGAATGAGTCTTGAAATAACTTAATGACAGTCAATGAAGATAATGGTGGGTGGGTCTCTCTCTCTCTCTCTCTTTCTCTCTCTCTCTCTCTCTTTCTTTCATACACCAATTCCTCTCTCTCTCTTTCTTTCATACACCATTTCCTCTCTCTCTCTCTCTCTCTCTCTTTCTTTCATACACCATTTCCTCTCTCTCTCTCTCTTTCTTTCATACACCATTTCCTCTCTCTCTCTCTCTTTTATTTTCTCTCTCTCTAGCTCTACCTTCTACACTCTCTTTTTCTCTCCCCCCCCCCTCTCAACTTGGCAACTATTATCACTATTACCAGAAATAAAACCCCACCCTTCGTTGCAGCCTTGAGGGGGTGAGGGTATAGGGGAACAGGCTTAGGGGGGCGGGGGGGGTTTAGGGGGTGCAGGAATAGGGGACAGGCTTTCTATAGTATACACTCCCTCACCCCAAGACTGTTCCCCTATTCCGCCCCTCCCCCAGCCTGTCCCCTACTCCCGCACCCCTTTAATTAAATTGGAGGCTACTGATTCCTCCTAACTAGAGAGAGAGAGAGAGAGAGAGAGAGAGAGAGAGAGAGAGAGAGAGAGAGAGAGTATTAAATTTAGGCATAGTCAAAAGGCTTTACTATTTATGTAATTAATTAATATATAACCAATTTATCCTAACAAAGTGGGCAATAATAATAATAATTAAAATTGCAATAATAATAAAAATATATAATAATAATTTAAAAAAAATATCTATAATAATGATAATAAATATATGTGTTTTCTTGGTGTGTTTGTGTGTGTGTGTGTGCGTACGAATGCTCCGGCGGCCATCTTGCTTCTGTGACGTCACTTCCGGGAATCTGGTCACATGAGAGTTTAAATTTAGAGAAGACGAAAGTGTTGTTGTTTTTTCTTCATTCTTGGCAAGTGTCAGAGAGAGAGAGAGAGAGAGAGAGAGAGAGAGAGAGAGAGAGAGAGAGAATGGAGAACGAGAGAGGGAGAGAGGATGGAAAAGAAAAGAGAGAGGATGGGGAATGAAAAGGAGAGAGAGAGAGAGGATGGAGAATGAAAAGGAGAGAGAGAGAGTGAATGCAGAATGAAAAGGAGAGAGAGAGAGAATGGAGAATGAAAAGGAGAGAAAGTGAGGGAATGGAGAATGAAAAGGAGAGAAAGTGAGGGAATGGAGAATGAAAAGGAGAAAGAGAAATTACAAGTAAAAAAAAAACCTGAAGTGAAATGAAAAATGTTATGGTCCTGTGTGTGTGTTTGTTTGTTTGTTTGTTTGTTCCCTCTGAAATTATCACAAACGTACAGTTGCCAAAAAAGGTATTGCAACAACTATTGATACAACATTAAATATATTAATGTTCATAGTTGTTTGTAGGGATTATAAGTATGTATTACAGAAGGATATGTATATTTCCTTCTGTTATACATGCTTATAGTCCCTACAAATAGTTGTGGATATTACTAGGGTTAAAGTTCTATCAAGATTTGTCGCAATACCTTTTTTGGCAACTGTACATAACAATAAGAAAAAACCAGTTTCCTAGGATTGATAAGCATGTACACACACACACACACACTCACATTTTCTGCGACACACATATATACACGTGTACACACATATTTCTTCCTCTCTCTCTTTCTTTCCTTCCTGCCTCTCTCTCTCTCTCTCTTCCTTCCTTTCCTCCCGTCCTACCGCTCCTTTCTCTCTATTATCTCTCTTCCTTCCTTTCCTCCCCTCTATCCCTTTTCCTTCCTCCTCTTCTTTCTCTCTTTTCCTTTCCTTTCCTCCACACTTCTCTCTTTCTCTTCCATCCTTCCTTTCCTCCTCTCCTCCCCCCCCCCTTCTTCCCATGACCGAAGGCTCCACATATAGACACACACACACACACAGACACGCAACTCCCACCCCTCCTCCCCCCTCAACGCCCTGACGTCTACTGAGAAGAAGAAAAAATAATTCCCGCCAAAACCAGAAGAAATGTCACGTGTGCGCAGGCTTTTGTTTATGTCCTGGGCTGACGTCACGATTTGGCGCGAACCCAATCCAATGGCGGGAACTGGGTACGTCTTATTATTATTATTATTATTATTATTATTATTATTATACGTACATACATAATTTTATTAATATACACACACAATACTTACATACATACATTTGTAAATCTTCTTTCTTATATTTTTTCTCTGCTCGCCCGTGAAGTTCTGATTATATGTTATTTTGTGTGTGTGTGTGTGTGTGTCTTCCTTGTGTGTGTGTGTGTGTGTGTGTCTTTCTTGTATGTGTGTGTCTTCCCTGTGTGTGATTAAGTCTCTTCCCTATGTGTATGTATGTGTGTGTCTTTCCTGTATGTATGTATGTATGTATGTGTGTGTGTCCTTTCCCTGTATGTGTGTATTTTGGGAACTGACGGTGTGACCTTTCCTTCCTGTCTTGTCACGCGAGTACCAAAAATTACTTACGTACCCTGTGATCCTGTATATAAATTGGAGGCTTCTGATTCCTCCTGACTATACCACGAAACAACCTCCTTCCATATAGGTGTGTGTGTGTGTGTGTGTGTGTGTTTCGTGGCAATATTTGAAGGACTCATTTACCTCCAATTTTCTGACTACATCACACACAGGGTCCCTTATAATTAAGGGTGTGTTTGGGGGGGAGTGTGTGTATGTGTGTATGTAAGTGCACCCTGTCTTTATATGTACAGTTAATTGTGTGTGTGTGTGTGTGTGTGTGTGTGTGTGTGTGTGTGTGCCCTTGTCCTTATATACCGGTATACAGTTATTTATGTGTATGTGTGTGTGTGTGTGTGTGTGTGTTCACTTCATAGAATCTTGTTGATTTTATTATTGTTTTGGCGAAATCCTGTAAAGGAATATTTTGTCGTGTTGGAATTCCGTATTAAATAATATTCTTTATTATTATTATTAGCAGTAGTAGTAGTAGTAGTAGTAGTAGTAGTAGTAGTAGTAGTAGTAGTAGTAGTAGTAGTAGTAGTAGTAGTAGTAGTAGTAGTAGTAGTAGTAGTAGTAGTAGTAGTAGTAGTAGTAGTAGTAGTAGTAGTAGTAGTAGTAGTAGTAGTAGTAGTAGTAGTAGTAGTAGTAGTAGTAGTAGTAGTAGTAGTAGTAGTAGTAGTAGTAGTAGTAGTAGTAGTAGTAGTAGTAGTAGTAGTAGTAGTAGTAGTAGTAGTAGTAGTAGTAGTAGTAGTAGTAGTAGTAGTAGTAGTAGTAGTAGTAGTAGTAGTAGTAGTAGTAGTAGTAGTAGTAGTAGTAGTAGTAGTAGTAGTAGTAGTAGTAGTAGTAGTAGTAGTAGTAGTAGTAGTAGTAGTAGTAGTAGTAGTAGTAGTAGTAGTAGTAGTAGTAGTAGTAGTAGTAGTAGTAGTAGTAGTAGTAGTAGTAGTAGTAGTAGTAGTAGTAGTAGTAGTAGTAGTAGTAGTAGTAGTAGTAGTAGTAGTAGTAGTAGTAGTAGTAGTAGTAGTAGTAGTAGTAGTAGTAGTAGTAGTAGTAGTAGTAGTAGTAGTAGTAGTAGTAGTAGTAGTAGTAGTAGTAGTAGTAGTAGTAGTAGTAGTAGTAGTAGTAGTAGTAGTAGTAGTAGTAGTAGTAGTAGTAGTAGTAGTAGTAGTAGTAGTAGTAGTAGTAGTAGTAGTAGTAGTAGTAGTAGTAGTAGTAGTAGTAGTAGTAGTAGTAGTAGTAGTAGTAGTAGTAGTAGTAGTAGTAGTAGTAGTAGTAGTAGTAGTAGTAGTAGTAGTAGTAGTAGTAGTAGTAGTAGTAGTAGTAGTAGTAGTAGTAGTAGTAGTAGTAGTAGTAGTAGTAGTAGTAGTAGTAGTAGTAGTAGTAGTAGTAGTAGTAGTAGTAGTAGTAGTAGTAGTAGTAGTAGTAGTAGTAGTAGTAGTAGTAGTAGTAGTAGTAGTAGTAGTAGTAGTAGTAGTAGTAGTAGTAGTAGTAGTAGTAGTAGTAGTAGTAGTAGTAGTAGTAGTAGTAGTAGTAGTAGTAGTAGTAGTAGTAGTAGTAGTAGTAGTAGTAGTAGTAGTAGTAGTAGTAGTAGTAGTAGTAGTAGTAGTAGTAGTAGTAGTAGTAGTAGTAGTAGTAGTAGTAGTAGTAGTAGTAGTAGTAGTAGTAGTAGTAGTAGTAGTAGTAGTAGTAGTAGTAGTAGTAGTAGTAGTAGTAGTAGTAGTAGTAGTAGTAGTAGTAGTAGTAGTAGTAGTAGTAGTAGTAGTAGTAGTAGTAGTAGTAGTAGTAGTAGTAGTAGTAGTAGTAGTAGTAGTAGTAGTAGTAGTAGTAGTAGTAGTAGTAGTAGTAGTAGTAGTAGTAGTAGTAGTAGTAGTAGTAGTAGTAGTAGTAGTAGTAGTAGTAGTAGTAGTAGTAGTAGTAGTAGTAGTAGTAGTAGTAGTAGTAGTAGTAGTAGTAGTAGTAGTAGTAGTAGTAGTAGTAGTAGTAGTAGTAGTAGTAGTAGTAGTAGTAGTAGTAGTAGTAGTAGTAGTAGTAGTAGTAGTAGTAGTAGTAGTAGTAGTAGTAGTAGTAGTAGTAGTAGTAGTAGTAGTAGTAGTAGTAGTAGTAGTAGTAGTAGTAGTAGTAGTAGTAGTAGTAGTAGTAGTAGTAGTAGTAGTAGTAGTAGTAGTAGTAGTAGTAGTAGTAGTAGTAGTAGTAGTAGTAGTAGTAGTAGTAGTAGTAGTAGTAGTAGTAGTAGTAGTAGTAGTAGTAGTAGTAGTAGTAGTAGTAGTAGTAGTAGTAGTAGTAGTAGTAGTAGTAGTAGTAGTAGTAGTAGTAGTAGTAGTAGTAGTAGTAGTAGTAGTAGTAGTAGTAGTAGTAGTAGTAGTAGTAGTAGTAGTAGTAGTAGTAGTAGTAGTAGTAGTAGTAGTAGTAGTAGTAGTAGTAGTAGTAGTAGTAGTAGTAGTAGTAGTAGTAGTAGTAGTAGTAGTAGTAGTAGTAGTAGTAGTAGTAGTAGTAGTAGTAGTAGTAGTAGTAGTAGTAGTAGTAGTAGTAGTAGTAGTAGTAGTAGTAGTAGTAGTAGTAGTAGTAGTAGTAGTAGTAGTAGTAGTAGTAGTAGTAGTAGTAGTAGTAGTAGTAGTAGTAGTAGTAGTAGTAGTAGTAGTAGTAGTAGTAGTAGTAGTAGTAGTAGTAGTAGTAGTAGTAGTAGTAGTAGTAGTAGTAGTAGTAGTAGTAGTAGTAGTAGTAGTAGTAGTAGTAGTAGTAGTAGTAGTAGTAGTAGTAGTAGTAGTAGTAGTAGTAGTAGTAGTAGTAGTAGTAGTAGTAGTAGTAGTAGTAGTAGTAGTAGTAGTAGTAGTAGTAGTAGTAGTAGTAGTAGTAGTAGTAGTAGTAGTAGTAGTAGTAGTAGTAGTAGTAGTAGTAGTAGTAGTAGTAGTAGTAGTAGTAGTAGTAGTAGTAGTAGTAGTAGTAGTAGTAGTAGTAGTAGTAGTAGTAGTAGTAGTAGTAGTAGTAGTAGTAGTAGTAGTAGTAGTAGTAGTAGTAGTAGTAGTAGTAGTAGTAGTAGTAGTAGTAGTAGTAGTAGTAGTAGTAGTAGTAGTAGTAGTAGTAGTAGTAGTAGTAGTAGTAGTAGTAGTAGTAGTAGTAGTAGTAGTAGTAGTAGTAGTAGTAGTAGTAGTAGTAGTAGTAGTAGTAGTAGTAGTAGTAGTAGTAGTAGTAGTAGTAGTAGTAGTAGTAGTAGTAGTAGTAGTAGTAGTAGTAGTAGTAGTAGTAGTAGTAGTAGTAGTAGTAGTAGTAGTAGTAGTAGTAGTAGTAGTAGTAGTAGTAGTAGTAGTAGTAGTAGTAGTAGTAGTAGTAGTAGTAGTAGTAGTAGTAGTAGTAGTAGTAGTAGTAGTAGTAGTAGTAGTAGTAGTAGTAGTAGTAGTAGTAGTAGTAGTAGTAGTAGTAGTAGTAGTAGTAGTAGTAGTAGTAGTAGTAGTAGTAGTAGTAGTAGTAGTAGTAGTAGTAGTAGTAGTAGTAGTAGTAGTAGTAGTAGTAGTAGTAGTAGTAGTAGTAGTAGTAGTAGTAGTAGTAGTAGTAGTAGTAGTAGTAGTAGTAGTAGTAGTAGTAGTAGTAGTAGTAGTAGTAGTAGTAGTAGTAGTAGTAGTAGTAGTAGTAGTAGTAGTAGTAGTAGTAGTAGTAGTAGTAGTAGTAGTAGTAGTAGTAGTAGTAGTAGTAGTAGTAGTAGTAGTAGTAGTAGTAGTAGTAGTAGTAGTAGTAGTAGTAGTAGTAGTAGTAGTAGTAGTAGTAGTAGTAGTAGTAGTAGTAGTAGTAGTAGTAGTAGTAGTAGTAGTAGTAGTAGTAGTAGTAGTAGTAGTAGTAGTAGTAGTAGTAGTAGTAGTAGTAGTAGTAGTAGTAGTAGTAGTAGTAGTAGTAGTAGTAGTAGTAGTAGTAGTAGTAGTAGTAGTAGTAGTAGTAGTAGTAGTAGTAGTAGTAGTAGTAGTAGTAGTAGTAGTAGTAGTAGTAGTAGTAGTAGTAGTAGTAGTAGTAGTAGTAGTAGTAGTAGTAGTAGTAGTAGTAGTAGTAGTAGTAGTAGTAGTAGTACTAGTACTAGTACTAGTACTAGTAGTAGTAGTAGTAGTAGTAGTAGTACTAGTACTAGTACTAGTACTAGTACTAGTACTAGTACTAGTAGTAGTAGTAGTCCGCTCTTACCTCTGACCTTCCTACGGGCCGCGCCACCTATACCGACCATGACCACCTTCATCAAAACGTCTTTTTTATATATACAGTTCTTTTATTTGTCAGTGGTCTTTGTATTATGTGTACTGTGTTTCCTGCCTCTCTATGTAACTTGGTACTTTGAATGTTTTGTATTGG